>PVHX01021823.1:0-22766 GCA_004024805.1 Geosciurus inauris
TCTGATTTTATTCCCAGGCTGAGAGTCAGCATCATTGTTTGTTAAAAGTGTGAACTCTGGATTCTCCGGTGTCATTTAATTGCCAAGCCCCAGCAAGTCACTTAACTTCTCAGAGCCTCAGTTTCCTAGTTGGTAAGAGAGAGGACAGCAGCATCTATTCCCAGGGGTGCTCTTAGGAATAGATGAGATACTACACCCAAGCTCTTAAACAGGGCCTACCTGGCACAGAGTAAACTCTCAAAACTCTATTTTTTATTTACTCTCTATTTTTATTTACTCTCTTCCTTGGCTACCTGTAAGCAGATGGTGTCCGTGATATTTTGGGTTTTTGTGGACCTGCTTCCGGAGCCACTGGCTGCAGCCATTCCCCCACTCTATGAAATGAGGACCTCCGAGGAAGAAAAACCTCGAATCTGATTTATTCATCTAAATTCAAGGTCTAATTGCTTTGGGAAGAAGCCCATGTTGGTTGAAATTATTCCTTGTTTCATTCTTCTTTGCTCCTCTTGGGCAAAGCTTAATCTCATTCAGACCTTTTGATTACAAGGGAAGAAGAATTTACCAAGAAGAGAAAAGAGCAGCTGAGACCCTTAGAGCTCAGACGAGGAAACTGCCATGGGATCCATGTTCCTTCTGGGCAGCTCCACTTCCTTCTCTTCCCTGCATTAGAAAATTTACATCAGACAAATCTGAGCCAATAATAGACAAATCTGGCTTCTCCCCAGGAGCTGACAGGCAGGCGACCTCATGGCATTGGAGGGTCTGGTAAATGCTGGGCCATGCAGGCTCTGGCACTTGCTGGTAAGGCTTGTTCTGTGCTGGAAGCAGCCTGGTAGAGAAGAAACAAGTTGGTGTGCAGATTCTCTAGTAACCTGGGGTCCCCCTGCTACCCCCAGCCTGAATTGAAGCCTCAAATTGAGCATCACAGCACGTTTGCCTTTAGCAAAAGCACAGACTATATTGATCCCTTCTACTTGGTGTGCTGCACTGACTCTTGCCTTCCTCCTGGTTATTTCTAAACACCTTAGAAAGCCATCTGCTTCTCCCCTGCAAGTCTCTCCTTTGGTATTTCTGCTCTTGCTGCCGCCACTCTCCCCATCCCCCCACTCTGTTTCATCCACATTGAACTATTCAAAGTTCCCAGGACCCATCCTTGCCGAGGGTCCTTGCTCTTTCATGCACTGCCCCACTCTTTATTTTTAATTGTGGTAAAATATGCATTGTGTAAGTTGGCCATCTCGATCATTTTAAGTGCACAATTCAGGAGCATTAAACCCCTTCATACTATGGTGCAGCCATCATGACCTTTGGTCTCAGAACTCTTTCTTTCTTTTTTCTTTTTTCTTTTTTTTGGTACCAGGGATTGAACTCAGGGGCACTCGACCACTGAGCCACATCCCCAGCCCTATTTGGTGTTTTATGTAGAGACAGGGTCTCACTGAGTTGCTTAGCACCTTGCCACTGCTGAGGCTGGCTTTGAACTCTTGATTCTCCTGTCTCAGCCTCCCTAAGTGCTGGGACTACAGGCATGAGCCACCGCATGGGGCTCTAGCCTAACAGTCTCAAGGTTAATCTACATAGCAACAGCTCTTCCATGTCCTACTCATCTTTTAGGTGTCAGTATGAATTTTCTCCCTCCAGGGAGCCTCCCTCCTGACCTTCCTGGCCGTGTTCCCACAGTGCTTTGTGCCCCTCCTGTCAGGGGAGAGGGAGCCAAGCACTGAAGTGTTGGGGCCTGGAGGCCCCTTGGTTCCTCAAGGGAGTGCGAGCTTCAGGACACAGATTCCTTCGCACTTATGGTTGTATGCCCAGCTTTGTATCACAGTACAGTGCCTGGCCCAGGTTGGTCCTCAAGAAATATTGAAGATGGAGTGTTAAATAAGTTGACCCTGGTGGTATTCATGGACAATTTCTAACCAAAACTTGAGACCTAATATGAATGCTCTAGGTGCATCAGCGGGTGAGGTGTACTTAACCATGCTTTCCTGTAGCATGATCTGTCTCCATGGCCCTGGTGTCTACCTGCTCTGTTTTTGCTGGTCTGTTCTACAATCTCTGGCTGGAGGTTTCTATGTCCCCTTTCCTCCATGCACATCCTCTTGGGTCATCCATGTGCCTTTCTAGCACCATTTCTCTGGAGATGGTTTCCAAACTGCTTATCCGGGTCTCACTTCCCCCCACATGGCCTGGGAAACACCTACGCCCAGCCACCTCCATGTCTTTCTGTTTAAGCTGACACCAGACAACATTTAACTCAACAAGCTAACACAAACATCATCATTCAGACCTGAGTCTCAGGGAATCTTGATTCCACAATAATCTGCCAGTTGCCCATAGCTTCTGTGTGTTTGGGACATGAGTAAGACATGCTCTTTATTTTAATGCTCATACAAAAGCTCTTCTCCAAAGCATGGTCGGGTAGCGGAAAGGGCAGGGGGACCTATTCTTGCCTTCTCACCTGCTAGTGCTTTGATTTTGGACAAATCATATGTCCTCCCTAGGACTCAGTTTCCTTATCTGTAGAGATAACAAATGGAACATCTCTAGGGATATTGTGAGAACTCAACATAGTCATTTTATAATTCTTTATCTAATGTCTGAGATCTTCCCAGGTGGAAAGTCCTCAACATTTGTTTTTGACATCAAATAAGGCATGTGTTATTTATGAAGATGGGGCCCCATTAAGACAATGTAGGGGAGGTATCTTGTAATATGAACATCAGTAGACAGAAAATAGGGGCATGGCCTTCCCCCTTCTAGAAGTTTCTCTCCTTATCCTTGGTCCTAGAGCCAAGTAGCCCAGGGAAAGATTTATTTGATTTCTAGGGAATCCCTGTTGCTCAAAGGATTGCTGCAGAAGGCGTTCTCCTAACTGACTTGATGGTTTAATGGATTCTCTGTCAATATCCTGCAAATGCCCACAGCCCTCTGGCCATTCCTATCTGGTGAGCTGCTAGAGCAAACTTGAACATCTTCCTCAAGAGTTGAGGGGTCAAGTTGCATGATCAACCAGAATCGACTGTGTTTGTTTTCAAACATGCTTATGCCTATTGTATACTTTTATTTTTGTGATCCAAACTGTATGGAAACAAAATAAAAATTGATGAAATTAAAGTGAAAATAATTTAAAAATCTTTATGAAGGCTACAATGGATACTTTGCTTGAGGGATAATATTGAGTTGAGATGAAATAACTGTTAAAGCTTGGGGAAAATTATAAAAATCCAGATGGAGACTGCACTCATATTGCTTTGCAAATATCCTTAAGCTCTTACTCTACTTTAAAAAAAATCAAAAATTAACCAGACGTGGTGGCGCATGCTTATAATCCCAGTGGCTTGGGAGGCTGAGGTAGGAGGATCACAAATTTGAGGCCAGCCTCAGCAACTTAGCAAGGATCTAAGCAATTTAGGGAGATCAGGTCTTAACATAAAAAATACAAAAGGAATAGGGATGTAGGTCAGTGGTAAAGTACCTCTGGATTCAATTCCCAGTGCATGTGCGTGCGCGCACACACACACACACAAAATCAGCAATTGAAAATCATACGTAACGTATTATGGAAGACACCATCAGAAGAAGGATGAATGAATGTACATCTTAATGTTGAAATCTGAATGCACGTCTTAAAATTGAAATCAAATGCTTATAGAATGTGTCATTTTTAATGTTTCCACGCCTTACAAGATATCTATTTATTTATTTTTGGTGCTGGGGATTGAACCCAGGGGCACTTAACCACTGAGCCATATCCCCAGCCCTTTTTTGTATTTTATTTAGAGACAGGGTCTCACTGAGTTGCTTAGGACCTAAGCTAAGTTGCTGAGGCTGGCTTTGAACTCATGATCCTCCTGCCTCAGCCTCCCACACCACTGTGATTACAGGCATGTGCCACTATGCCCAGCAAGATGTTTATTTTTAAGTTAACCCAAAAACCACTGATGTTGACTGAGTTGGATGAGAGGGTTTCTGTCGTCCCTGCCTGGGATTCTCTAAGCCAACCCACTTGCTCCCATTTCTTGCACTGGTTGACTTTCTCACTTTGCATTCCACTCAGTTATCAACCAATGGTCATGGAGAACCAAAACCAGTTCTGAGTTTGGAGCCAACTTTCTGTGTGCCATTTTATGCTGCCTCTATTGCACCTAAGAGAGAGTCACACAACATCTTATTTTGATTGTCTCCTGCCATATCAGTGACTTTGTTTTGAAGCCTCTCCTCGCTCCATGCTCTACAGCAGTGCAAGCCTGCCAAGGAAAGAGGCACTTAGAATCCAAACAGGTCCTGGGAGGATGGTTAAAGAGGCACCCATTCTGCTATTGCTGAGATTGTTAGCAACACTGGGGAAGATGATCGTGACGTCTGTCCTCAGACGGTGGCCAGAGGAGGTGCCCCCTCTTTTCAGTATCCATCCCCAGCACACCATCCTGTTTACCATCTTGTTGGATTCCACATCCACCAGGACATTTCAATGACTTGCCCAAGGTCACATTGTTTTCAAAGACAAATCTGTGACTATAGCCCAAGCCCATGTCATTGTCTCACAGGCCAACTATTTTCCCCAACCAAACTTTAGATTCATGGCTCTCAGATATTTTCTAGCATGATACAGCATGATCTATGGTCTTTCTATGTAAAATACCCTCTGATTCTGACAACAGCCAACACATTTTTCTGGTTGACCTGTTGAGACAGAGTTTGCTAGCTGTCTACCCCAAATCCTTTTTTGCCCTTTCTTGTTTAATCACAGAATTCATAGCTTCTTTCACAATTAGGTGTGACCATTGGAGTGCTGTCCAACAAGATGTGAACAGAAGTGAGTAGAAGCTTCTGGAAAAGTTCCATAAAGGATTCTCATTCAGCTGAAAGGCGCCCCCTTTGCCATGACCCCCATTCCATATGTCCCTGTTTGTACTTCCTAGAGTGCAGGTGGAAGGCAGGAAGCCCCTGGAGCTGTTTGTACCATTAGGTGACTGAAAATGGATGTAACAGCTAGTGGGGCAGCCATACAGGGAAGGACCCTGGGCTCTTGGCGACCATGGAGCCTCTGCACCCAGAAGCTGGAGAGGTGAAAGTGCTATAGTCACTCCCATACTTGGTGGTCTAGACCCACATCCTATGATGACAGGGGCAGCAGGTGACACTGAAGGTGATGCTTTGGGCCTCTCAAGACTGGGCCCCAAGACAGCTGTGTGGGACCTGGGAAACAGAACACCTCACAGAGCTGGAGGGAGAGGCATTCATTGGCCCTGCTTCTCTGTAGAACGTGTCACATCTTATTGCATGGTGACCTGAAGCGCACACCGAGTCTTTGAAGTACTCTGGGGTTTTGCAGCTTTGGGGGCTCTAGCGCCTGGATCCCTACTCCATGCCCTCAGGGATCTTCAGGGGGAGACAGCGAGGCTGTCCAGGCTCAAACAGTGCTGAGGGTGGCAACATCAGCAAGGTGATGAGCTGAGTGTGGCCCTTGACCTTGTGCAATGGCCAGGCAAAACTGGAGGCTCCCTGGAGAGACTTGAGTCAGGCAGGTAGGTCATTCAACTGATAAGACTTGGGCTGTGATCTCAGTACTCACAGACTTGGGGACCTTGGGGACAAAGGACATATGCTGATGACAGGGCAGCCTAGGATGCCTCGGGTTGTGTTATTTCAGGATGGCTGCCTCTTTGACAGGAGGGGGGGGCTTCTTTCAGACTAACCTGCCATAGTTAAGTGCAGACCACTGTTGTATATCTTCTTTCATCTCAACTTCAAGGATGGAACCTTCTGGAGGACGAAGGCTGGAGGTCCTTTCCAGCTGGAAGAAGAAGGAGCAGATATGAGAATGGGAATCCCAGGACTGCACTGGTAGCAGAGTAAGGACCACCCATAGGTTACATGGGTTTTCTGTGTTAGAACAAAATTCAAGCTGACTGAATCAGTTAGATAACAAGAGCTTTTTTTCCCTGAGCTTTTACTCGATTTTCCAACTACCAACTTGATGTGATATTTTCCAGGTGAATGCTTTTCTGCATTCAGTCAGCTTATTTTAGCTTTCAGCTGTGGGGGTGTTTGATCGGCTGGCATCCTGGAAGAATCACTACTGACATCCAGGGTCCAATCAACACATCCCATTTTTGCGAGACAGGCGTTCAGAGAAATATACAATTTTGCGGGGCTGGAATGAAACTTAAGAGATCATCTAATCCCACCTCTCGTTTTAAAGCTCAGCATAAGTGATTGCTGGAGGACGTCATCTGGTTAATTAAGGTGAACTCGAGAGTGGAACTCGAGAACCGCAACTCATAAACAGTGCTGAAACACTTTATTCTGTAATTTTACAATTTGGGGTCCCATCGACGGGCCCAGATACAGTATGTAAAGGCTGAGGTTCTTGTTTTCTCTGTATTTTTCTTGGAAAAAAATTAAAGGCCTTCCTGCGATGACTGCAATCAAGGAGGGCAGAAGAATAAGCAAAGAATCACCCTCTTGTTTCCTTACCCAAGATCAAGGTCACTCCTGAAGATTTTGCTCATTCTATTCCACTCTCAGAGAGCTAGTGTCCAAAGAATGACAATATTTTGTATTTGTTGAACTGCATTCTCAGTTCTTCCCCACCCCTCCTCCTTCCTCTGCCTCATCCCTCACCTCTTTTCTTTCATCTTCCTCCCACCTTGCCCTCCTGAGCTCCCTCCTACCTGCATTTGAACTTGCAGCCTGATTTTTTCCCTTAGGTCTGCCCTAGAGCAAAAGATCCAAGAAGTGTGGATTTCCCCATTAGCACATTTACCCTATTTGTTTTTTTCTTTCCTTTCTTCCCACCTCCCCCTGAGCTTTTGTTTTCCAAATTGCAGGTCTGTCAGGAGTAATGAAGGCATTAGTTTTCTCCATATCAGAAGCACACTGAAATGACTTGTATTTCCAAATGAGCCAATAGTAGCACATAAGAGCCACCAGAGTGCTGCTTGATAACCTTGGGAACAGGATCCAGGGGATACTAGAGGCTCAGATGAGACAGAGCGTTTCCTGATTGGTGCTTGCCTGGTTCCTTTATTTCCTATTTTGAACATGTTTGGAGCTCGAAGTCAGAGCAGTGCCTCAGTTATACTGTATGATCAGTATTCTGCGAGGCTGCCAAGGAAAAACCCAAGACACATGATTTTGCTGGCAGAGCAGGTGTCCTGCTTTGACTTGTAACAAAGCTGGTGAGCAATAGCTCATGAAATGACCTTCTTTTCAATTTATTAAAGGGCGAGCATTTCTTGGAAATCCATATATTTCACGGAGCTCTAAATCAAGACTGCATCGACCAGGGCCCTCTCCGAATCTCTTGCTCTGACTTTGACTTTCATAGATTTTGGCATTAAGCTAATCATTTCTTCCTTTCAGTCATTAGGAATCTCTGCTTTTAAGTGCACCTCAGGACCAGGAATGTGTGCTGCGGGCAGAATGGGTAGTGTCTGTCCTCAGATGTGAAGCTGGGTTGAGCATGGTGTGAAGTCTCCTGGTGTTCCAAGCTGCCTTTTGTGGGTCAAATGGTGGAAAATGCTGGGAGACCAGGTCCTGCCTTCCCACAGATAGATGGACACATCCTCCTGGCCCTGGTCAGTAACATGAGCTTGGGGTAGAGGGAACACACTTATTCCTGCATTCCTGGGTCATGCCTCGGCTCGCTCAGGCTGCAGTTTGTGTTTCATGCTGATCCGCCTGAAAGCTACAAAGGAACCCAGGTGAGCTGGCTGTGCCAGCACCAACCTCAGCACCAGTCTTCTCCATCACTGGATCCTGCTTCTCCCTTCCCACCAAGTGCCCAGCAGGAGCATCTCCTTCCAGCACTGAGTGAGCAGGCATACTCCCGGGATCTGTCAAAATCTCATAGGGGACTCTTGGATGACTCCAAGAAGCAGGAGTAAAAATATCCCAGGGGCTATTCTGCCCAAAGGTCCCTGAAAGAATAGAGATACATTTAAATATAATATGCATATGATGGCAGGTAACCTGTCTTCCAATCAGAGCAAAGCTTACTGCTAAGATGGCTAGGTCTTCTTAATCCTGGAGAGGCCACCTTAATTAAGCAATTTGATGCTTCTATAGTTTCACAAGAAAAAATTTCAGGGCAATTGGTCTTGGTGTCTGAAGCCTGGAGTGGCTTCTACCATGTGGGTGCCATGTGGGTGCAGAAGCTACTCAACACTAAGGACTTGCAGAATAAGTTCAAAATAGTTTCCAGACCTGCTTCCAGAAACATAAGCTACAGGACAGGGTGACGTGCTAGCACAGGTCCACAGGCCCTCTGAGTAGTAGGTCAGGCTATTCTAGCTACAGTGCCCATACATGCCAGGCCACTGGCCATAACACAAATCCCCTCATTTCTGAATTGTCCCTCACCAAGACATGATCCCCATAAGATGGCTCCTTACCAAACACTGCCTTCAGTTCCACTGAGTTCTCTAATTTCAAATGTCTTTGATTTTACTAATTGTGGGGGAAATAAGGCGACTTTACACTATGGACTGAATTGTTTCCCCAAAATTATTCTGTGGAAGCTCTAACTCTCAGTAACCCCTTAGGGAGGTAATGAAGGTTAAAGAAGGTCATAAGATTGGATTGCGGCCCTGATTGGATTCGGCTTGTGTCCTTACAGTAAGACCTAAGAGTTCTCTCTCTCCACTGTGTGGATACAAGAAGGAGGCTTTCTGAAAGCCAGCTAGAGAGCCCTCACCAGAATCTTGCCACACAGAGACCCTCATCTTGGACTTCCAGCCCCCAGAACAGAGAGAAAATAAATGTCTGTTCCTTAAGCTGCCCTGTCTATGGTGTTTTGTTATGGCAGCCTGAGTAGACTCACACACTTTACCTCAGAGAATTAATGACTCAATGGTGGCTACATTGGTTCTAAACTAGGGCTGAGATGGAAGCCAGGTGGACATTCCCTACCTATGTATGCCCCGTCCCTGCTCCACAGGCGCACGGTGCGGTCGAGGGAGGATGACAGCAGAATATTTTCTTCCTCTGTCAGCTCCAAACTAATGAGGTAAGAGAGGAGAAGAGTTTCAAGCCTGCTACTGCCTGGAAGAGCCCTTGTGTCAATAAGTCAGTACTCCTTTAAAGTTAGAACATAGTAGCTGGGTTCCTCTCAATTCTTCTGGGAACCATTCTTCTACCTTAGCATACGCTCTCCAAATTCCCTAAGGGAAGCCCCAAGATATCAAATGAGATATACTGGAAACCACCCTGTGGAGGATAGATCTGAGTGGAAGATCAAGAGGTGGAAAACATCCATTTAGCAAGAGTTAGGGTTCCTCCCACTAACAAAAACTCTTGAACCTACTAAGCTTCTAAATTTGTACTAAAACGCTAGGCCAATTCAAGGAACACAATCATCCATTTAAAAGAAAAATGATTTCCCATCTCTTCCTTTAGTTGTGTGTGGACATGTCTGTCTCTGTTTTCATCCATAGCAGAATAGCTTTTCTCTTTTGACCCACACAGAGGGCTTTTGAGAAGACTGATCTAATCAAACCTGGGAAAATTATCTTCACTCTTTTACAAATTCTTGAACTCTAAAAGTGATGGTGGTACTCACCATGTCACTGTACTGAGATGAGCCCTCCAGAAGGTCACATCTGGATGAAAAGAAAGAGCACAATCTGAGTGGGAAGGGCAATTGGCACACACATACTGTGGAGCCGCACAACTGTTTCTGCAGGTCCGCATGGGATCTGGATGCGGATCTCAGAGAGGTATGGGCAAGCCAAGTCATCCGCCTTGCTGCGTGGACTCCATAAGTGGTCACTGAGTACCTTCTATGTGTCAGACCCCGTACCAGGTCTGAAGGCACGTACCAGGTCTGCAGGCACGTGAAATGGGACCCGTGTAAGATACTTAGGCTGCGATTTTCTTTAGTGCTTTGGGTTTGGTAAGTGTGCAAGAATAGACAAGTAGTAAAAAATGACTTTTATGTATTTATTTTTTGCAGTGGGAGGATCGGGCCTAAGCCCAACCCTAAAAATGATCTTTAAAATAGGCTAGTGAAAGTTACAATGGGATCTGGAATGTCCCCCTAAATCTCAAAATGTGTTAAAGGCTTAGTCCTCAACTTGGTGTATTGAGAAGTGGTAGAGCCTTTAAGAAAGGGGGTTTAGACAAGGTTTTAAGTCACTGGGGCATGCCTCCAAAGGGACCCACTCTGTCTCACTCATTTCTTTCTTTTTTCCTCCTCTTCCTGGTCATGAGGAGAAGCACATGCTCTGCCATGTGCTCTTGCTATAATGTGTTACCACAGGCCAACACAATGGGGCCAAGTGGTGAAGAATGGAAAGCTCCAAAATTGTGAACCAAGCAATCCTTTTGTCTTTATAAGTTGGTTGTCTAAAGTATTTGTCACAGTAATGGAAAGCTGACTAACATACCTCTAGTATATGGAATTTAAACAATAACAAGGCAGATTATTTTTATCTATAAATTCTCCTTTCTCTTAGTGAGAACAAAGAGAAATATGTGATTATTTACCTCTAAGTAGGCTTTTGAGAAATACATTTGATGGAATTTGAAGACAATTTAAAAATGAGGCAGAGCCAAATATACTTATTTGGAAAGTTGTTTAAGAGACACAACTTTAGGGGCTGGGGTTGTGGCTCAGTGGTAGAGTGCTCGCGTGGCACGTGTGAGGCACTGGGTTCGATTCTCAGTACCACATATAAATAAATAAAACAAAGGTTTATTGACTACTAAAAAAATTTTTAAAAAAGAGAGATACAACTTTAAAAAATAGTTCTAAAATTACATATTGTGAATGTGTGTGTGCCCTTATATACACGTATGTGTGTGTATATATCTGGAAAGAAATTCAAATTTATTAACAATCCTAATAGAGAATGAAAATGGAGGTTAGGGAGGTAGGGGAGGTCAGAAAAAGGGCTTCATTTTCCATTACTTCCTACTGTTTGATCTTTTTTATAAACATGAGTACTTTTATAATTTCATAAAAGGGTTATAAATTTTTAAACATATTTTTGGTACTAAAGCAATATGCATGCATGAAACTTTCAAAAGAGCTTTCCAAACAGAAGAAAATTAAAAAATATCCCTAACTTCATCTACAAAGAAATAATGTTTGTTAAAACTTTGGTGTATGCTTTTCTAGTCTTTCAATCCTGCATATACCTCTTTGCTTTAACAAATATAGAATTGTAATGCAATATTCCTTCATGATCTAACTTTTTTCGTTTAGCCATTTATTGTGACTATTTTCCCATGAACACATTTTCATATACAGCATCATTATTTAATGACTATATATTCCAATGTACTATACCATCAGGTCTTCAATCATTTTCTTTTATATTGTGCATATAGGTTGTCTGTCTTCTCTCTCTCTCTCATAAACATTGTGCTGATGCACAATCGTATAATTAAATCTCTGTGCGCATTTATTATTTCTTTCAGCCAAATTTCTAGAAGCAAAATTGCCACTCACAGCTTTAGATACATCCTATCAACCTGCCCTTTAGTTAGTATAAAGCAATTTACCCTTTATTCAAGACTGTACATGTGCCTCTTTTCCTGCACTCTTGCCAACTTTTCACTCAAATATTTTTAGTATATATCTACTTTCAAAGAGTTTTAAGAGAACTCCCTTCCCACACTGGTACCATTTAAATTCACCCGCCAGAATATTGCACTGAAACCAAATCTGCGTTCCTCGTAGTGTTTAACATGAAGAAGTGCATAGCCTACTCTTGGGCGGCTGCAGCTCTGGTCCCTGCAGGCCATAGTCCTTGATATCACAGACGTGCACAAAGCCTTGCTGGTCAGCCAGGTAGGCGAGGGCATCTCCCGTCGTCACTGCGATGCTGCTGACCTGGGCTTTCTCTCTGGACTGAGATACACATACACACAACAGCACGTGAAATGTTGTATTTGATTGATGGTAAGGACTAGTTGCTGTGCCCGTGTTAATCCTCTAGCAAATTAGAAGTGCCACGAAGACAAATAAAGCTAAGAGCTTGGAGAATGGCAGAGCTACTTTGTTAACGTAGTCTAGCATCAAAAAACAAAACAAAACCCAAGCCAGAGCTGGGGAGTTATCCAATTGGCTGCCCAACTTACAGGACTGAAGTTTGCAATGAGGCCAGCTCCACTGAACAGCTTCCAGAAGGTGACAGAACCTGGGAGGGAGGGAAGCGATAAGGAGGGATGGTTTGCTCTTTGCCCTGGGTTCCTGACTCCCCTGCACTGGGTGTCTCTGAACCTGTGCTGAGAAGCCGTGGCAGCCACTGCACCCTCACAACAGGGGGAGGGGGGCATCTTTTTTATTTGGTTGCTTTTGATCAATTGGGGAACAGGGTCCTTCCTCTTTGTGGGTGTCTATTACTTGAAAGCCTTTCTCTTCTTCACTAATCAGGGCAGCTTTCTTGACAGAGGAGGGATCTAATCTAGCTTCAGCTGTAGAGGAAAGTATAGAAGATCTGTGACATGGTGGTAATTAATGTCTTTTGACTGGAGTGTGTCGGTGTGTGCATGCGTGCCCACATTTATGTAAACATACTATGAAACTTGCCTAGTCAGAGGGATGGGCTGGGGATTCTGCATGTCCTCTCCGTTACAATCTTGTCTGTGGTTTGCATGTGGGTATATAGGTGCTAGCTTTTGTGAAGTGGGGACCTCAAGCGTATCACATCCTCTTGCAAATTCCCTAAGTCATAGATGTGGATTCCTTCTCTTCTTCTTCCAGGGAAGAGGAGTGTGCTCTACGTTCCTGCTCACGTAAAGCAGAGGAGGTGGATGCCGCTCAGAGAGGAGGGTGGAGAGAGGAGAGAGAGAGAGGGAGGCATCCAAGGGCACTTGGTGCTTATAAAGCCTGCTGGGGGGCTGGGGGGTAGTGGAGACTTGATTTAAAGGAAATGGGATTGGGGTTTCTGCTCCCCACATGACTGCCTCCCTGGAGAGCAGGAATAGGGCCAGGGCAGCTTGGAGTGTCAGCTTGAGCCCTAACAAGAGAAAAAATGCTAATGGGGAAATAGCAGAGGCAGCATGGTGTGAGTAGTGAAGCTTAAGGACACTTCCCCACTCAATTTAAGCCTGGCATGGTCTTGTCTTGGAAACTGGGGGACTGCCCACCACGGAGCTCGGACCTCACCTCCCGGCCCACTGGCGATGAGGGAAGCAGCCACTGAGTCCAACTTGGCTGCCCGAGTCTTCAGGAAGGCGAGGCGAGAGACACTTGGGTCTGGGCCTGGGGGATGAAGGAGAGCCTGTTGGTTGATTTTTGGGCCCCCTACATAGCTCACAGCTCACTCAGGGCTCTCTCTGTCACCCTCACTCTCTCAGCCCTCTCTCAGGTGCCTGCCCAAGCAGCATTTGGAAACCAAATAAAGTGATGTGGCCTTACTGGCTAAGCACCCAACCAACTTACTTGATGGGCAAAGTCAGATAGGCAGGCTAACAGCTCTGGTGGCCCAGGGAGCCTCAACATTGCCCCAGGAACCTGAGGCTTTTGAAGAGAGATAGGGACTGGGAACTTGGCCTGGAGAGAGGGAGGACCTGAGACATCAGAGAAACCCATGCAGGTGGGTGTTGAGGGGCTTGGCCAGGGACTCTGCAGACACCTCCCAAAAGATGCCCTTCTCCAGAAGCTCCTGGCTTGGAATAATTCTGATTAACCTTTATGGCTTCTTCTACATTAACCACAGACTTTCCCATACACCCATCGTCAGAGAGGAGATGGAAATTTAGACAAGTTAAAAGATTGGCTCAGGACCATAAGATGTTCATTCCCTCATTTATTTTTCATCTACATCTAAGCATGTCTTAGGTTTAAGGCATTGTGCTGGGTGGGGTGGAAAGAAGGGGAAGCAGAGATGAGAAGAAAACCAACAAGAACTACCCCCAAGTAATGAACATACCGCCATGGGCACATGCAGCAGGGGAGAGGGTGAGAGGGGGCAGGTGTGGACGACTTGTATTTTCTCTGAACTCTTGAAAGATGGACCATGCACTGGGCGGAGGAAGTACTCCAGGAAGGCAGGTATAAAACCTTGATTTCAGCCAAGTCCTGAGTAATTTAACCCAGCCCCATCTGCCCAGGCTTCTGCTCAACTGCAATGTTGCAGGCACCATCCGCACAGAGTCCACATCTATCCTTTTACTTCTTTTTAAATTTGTTTTGTTTTGTTGTTTTTTGGTTCTGGAGACTTAACCCAGGGGTGCTTTACCACTGAGCTACAAGCCCAGCCTTTTTCATTTGTCTACTTCGAGACAGGGTCTCACTAAGTTGCTGAGGGCCTTGCTAAGTTGCTGAGGCCGGCCTTGAACTTGTGATCCTCCTGTCTCAGACTCCTTAGTCACTGGGATTCCTGTCGTGGGCCACCACACCTGGCTCCTTTTACTTCTTATAGAACTCTAATATTTGCTGTTGGATAGAAATCCTACAAACCTACTTAGACCCAAATCTCCAAGAGCTGCAAAGAACATTGCTACTTGAACATAGGGATCCTGGGAACAGAGCTTTCCTCTCTGAGGAGTCTCTAGAGGCACACCAGCCTCTACTGGAGGGGAAATGGATGGTCATATCCATTGTTACACACTGTTTGTGTCCCTGCGATATTCATATGTTGATTTCCTAATCCTCAACATAATGGTGTTAGGAGATGGGTCCTTTAGGGGGTAGTGAGGTCATGAAGGTGGAGCCCTCATACATAGTTTAGTGCTTTACAAAAGGGACCTCAGGGAGCTCCCTCATTCTTTTTCCTCGTGTGAGGACACAAGAAGTCAGCAATCTGTACCTTGAAAGAGAGCCCTCCCCAAAACCCAGAACCCAACTACCCTGGCATCCTGATCTTGGATTTCCATGTTCTAGAACTGTCAGTAATAAATTTGAGTTATTTAAAAGCCATCCAGTTGATGGTACTCTGTTGTGGCTGCCTGAACAGACCAAAACAACAATTATATATATGGCGGGATCAGTGCTGAAGTTACATACTGGAAGCTGTGCCTCCATGCCCCACCTTTGTGACTCAGGTTGTTAATCATTCAACAATACTTGCTTCAGCTTGGCCCTGGGATGTACACTCAGGGAACCCCGTCACACACAGCAGACTCAGCCCTGCCCTCCAGAGGATGCTGATCACAATTCTGGATGCGTTCTATGAGGCAGACATGGAGGGAGGCACTTTCTCAATTTTCATGACCACAATCCCAAGCAGGGGTTATATTCGGATCTTACAGGAGAGTCCACAGTTTAGAAAGAACCATAAGGTGCCCAAAGTGGTACAGCCACTAACGGAGGGGAGGAGATTAAAACCCAGATCTTTGCCTCCAAACCCCGTGCCCTTGACAATGCACTTCATGGTGGTCCTCAGGGGGGCTGAGTCCTCCCAGAGGGAGGAAGGATTGCCTACATTCATGGAGGTGTGGCTCCTGCCAGGCTCCAGGGTTCCAATCCCTCCCTGAGGCTTGGAAGACGTTGCTGGAGGACATTGCTGGTGACTGTGGCTAAGCATTGTGTCACCCTCAGGTACTGGGCTCCTAGGAGTTTTGAACTTGGGGAATAAGGTGGAAAGAAATGGAAGAGGAAAGGGGCAGCAAACGGATGGCCTTCCTGCCCACACTCATCCTGCTGCAGGGCACAGGGGAATGGGTAGGAATGTGTTGGCTCTCTAATAGGTGTGGAAAAATGGCCAGGCATTTGATGACTTTCACCTCCCTTAAAAAATGTCTTCCTGATGCTAATTATGCTAACAGCTCCCCCCCCCCACTGTGTCTTTCTGATGCTAATCCAGGGAGGAAGGAGTGATTCACCATATTGAAATGGTGAATTGAGCATCCCATTGAATTGATAAACAAGTCCCAAATTCCTGAGTGCCCCAGAGAACCAGCACATTCTTCACTAGACCACCTGCCAAAATAGCCTATAAAAACCCAGTCCCTTTCTCTGTTCACGGGCTCACTTTCCACCGGGAAACTGGGTCCCATCGCCACATCACCTTGTCCCTGCATCCCCTGTTCCTGTATGAAGCTCCATTCCTGAATAAAGCGCCAAAATGACTTGTGAAGTTTGCTGTCCTGGTCTTTTTGCCCTTAACACTCCCCACCTACCCAGCCAGGGTCTGGGGGAGAATTTCATTCCCTATACCTCAGCTGTCTTCATCTGTGATAGGGTGATGACCTACTCCACAGGGTTTTAAAGTGAACCAAATGAGGTCCTTTCTGTGAAGCCTCAGAAGGGTTATGACCCTAAAGTGCCTGGAAGTGTCACTCAACAATGGCAGCCCTTACAACTAGTATTCCTTAACTCTCCGGTCTCCATTTCCTCATTTATGAAAATGAGTATGATAGTATCTCTCGCTCAGGGTCAAGGTGAGCACTAAATGCAAGAAAAATTTAAAAGCATGTAGGAAAATGACTGACATTTAGAGGTAGCTAACAAATATCTTGTTTTCTTAGATAAAAAAGCCTTTGTCTCAGAGTGAACACAGATTTCCTGCATTTGGCCTGGTTGATAGCTCTTGATCTTTCTCTTTCACACTCAGATTCTTTCTGTTTGATGTGGGGGAAGAAGTAGCAACCCCTATTGTGAGGAAAAAATGAAGCTAAAAGTTGGCAGCGAGAATATGTTTTCAGCTCATCCATCTTTGCCTTTTCCCCTTCATTCTCCACTTTGCTGAGAATGGCTTCAGAAGAACCCTCCAGATGATTTTCCATATCGGATGGCAACCTCTTCAACCATCCCCATGTTAGAAGGACCACTTTGTTTTGGTTTGACCTTCAAGATAGCCAGGGCGGCTTTTTTCTGAAAGGGTGTGGGATTTCCACATAGTCTCATCTCATTTTTATAATTTTCACAATGTCAGTTATGGGTGGAGATGGCTGCCTTTGCATTTTGATGGCAAAAAAAAAAAAAAAGATTTCTTTGAAACTACCAAACAGTCACATAAAATTTTGAGCAATAAATGCTGCTGCAAATGGGGCTTTAACTTCCAACTCCAGGCTGACATTCTTGGCCAATGACTGTATTTTCTTTTTCTTTTTCGTTTTTTTCTTTGGTACTGGGGATTGAACTCAGGGGCACTCGACCCCTGAGCCACATCCCCAGCCCTATTTTGTGTTTTATGTAGAGACAGGGTCTCACTGAGTTGCTTAGCGCCTCGCCCTTGCTGAGGCTGGCTTTGAACTCGCGATTCTCCTGTCTCAGCCTCCCTAAGTGCTGGGATTACAGGCTTGAGCCATCATACCTGGCTTGTATTTTCATTTTAATGACAATGGAAATAAATATTTGGAAAGAAATACCACCACTTTTCTCCCATAAAGATTTAGAAAACTTAGACATGCTGAGAAAGAGCTTCATAGGATAACTTTTTTGTGTGTGCAGATGTGTACTTGAGGATAAATCTACAGGTATGAATCACTTTTCAATCTCTTGATTTCCGGTGGCTTCAATTTCTGACCTTTGTCTTCCAGGTAACTCGGCAGCACTGAGACTGACTGAATGGCACTACTATTTTACGGGGTAGTCACACACATCTTTTTCTGAATGTAGGCCTTGAGCACCAGGCCTCATATCTGCCTCCCCTTTATCTCTCAAAACATTAGACCCAAGAGAGCAGCTCAAAGATATTTTCTGATTGAAGGACTCATTAGAACTTTTGTTTCTTTTCTGGCTAGTGATTAAAAAATGCCCAAAGCAAAGGGACCATGATCTGGGCCTCATGGTTTTCTAAGGATTTGGTATTTGGACCTTAGGAAATGTAGAAATTTTCTTATTTCATGCAAAATTTCCAACTCCCTCTATCTCTTTTATTGGGACATCATGGCAGATGAGTGTCTTGCAGGCTGCTTCTTTGGGAGGATGGGCCTAAACTCTGGAGGTCCGATGGAGTGGTAGGAAGGAAGCTCACTTGGCTATGGGTTCCAGCCAATTTCTAGTCCTGTACATCCAGGAATGAAATTGGTAAATATCTGAACTCTACATTTCTCATGTGTGTTTATTAAATGACTCAGGACTTGGAGGGACAGGGATGTGATTACTAGCCCCAAGCCCCAGCACTTAGCACGGTGCCTAACCCATGGGAGGTGCTCATCAATATTTTTTGAATGTATAGATAAATGAATGGAAAAACCCATGATCACACTAAGGAGAGAGAGGAGGTGGGGAGGGAGAAAGAAGTGGGGGAGAGAATTTGAACATATGGAACCAAAACAGAACAATTAGGAAGAGTGGAGAGGGAGGGTGGGAAAATTTTGCAACACCATATGCAAGCAGTAAGGACAGATCCAAGTAGGGGTGTAGTGGGTCATGGGTCACCAGAAAGGACTGAAGGTGCGGACATGTGGACAACATAGAAGCCTGAAGACTTGCTGTTGGAAGAGGCATCAAGGGGTGAAGTCTTGGGCTGAGGGAGCAGGCTTGCCAGCTGGATGTAGAAAACTAATGTTGAGTGGTAACAGAAAACAGGAAGAAAATTATGAGCTGTACCAACAAAGCCTGAGGGACTCAGCATTTCTCATGTTGACAGTGGATGAGTAAAGGACTCTGGAGGTCATGTGAGATGGGCTTCGATGGACAGGTGCCCAGGAATGTGAGCTGAGCTAATTCAACCCTTTAGCTTCAGCTTTGGGAATCTTCATTGGACCAGGAAAATCTGAAATGAAGCCAATCCTTTCTAAGTGG
Source organism: Geosciurus inauris (assembly GCA_004024805.1). Taxonomy (NCBI): domain Eukaryota; kingdom Metazoa; phylum Chordata; class Mammalia; order Rodentia; family Sciuridae; genus Geosciurus; species Geosciurus inauris. The sequence goes on from PVHX01021823.1 coordinate 18,650, forward strand.
GAAGTGGTCCAGGAATGGGACTCCATCAACCTGGCAGGTCAAGCATGACAGGAATCTGTGCAGTGTGGCTGTAGAGCCTGGCCCTTTACCTACCTTCCCTACGGTTTGGACCATCTGAGGGACTGGGAGTGTTCAGCTTGCAGTACATGTGACCTGAGATGACATTCCAAATGATAATCTCTCCATCGTAACTGGAGGTGGCCAGAAGAAAAGGTGGGCATTGAGCCACACAGAGGATGTCCTCCTTGTGCCCATGGTTCTGAGGAAGAGAGAGGGACAGAGATAAGATATCAAGTGCCAAATCATTCACAGCTAACATTCCTTCATGTGTCCTGAGATGAGATGCAGGGGGTTCTTCTCTCTGTGGTTGCCCAGACCCAGGGCTCACCTGGAACCTCCATCTCTCTGGGTAGGAATCTATCTCAAGGTCAGCTAGAGAGGTACTGCATCTTCTTAGGTTAGTTTTATCACTTCCCAGGACCTTCCCCTTCCCAGGACAGAACTATTTCTGGCTGATTTCTTCCCTCACCATACTGCTGGAAGGCAGGTTATTGATAATGTCCCCTCACTGGGGCTGAAATATCGATGGAAATTGGACAACAGAACCCAAGCCCTGGCCTAGGTGGTTTGGTTTCCTATCAGCCAGAGGTCTATGTGTGTCATGGCTTACAAATGAGGTGTCCCCCAAAAGCTCACGCATGAGGCGATGCAAGAAAGTTCAGAGAAGAAATGATTCAGTTGTGAGAGCCTTAACCTAATCAGTGAATTAATTCCCCAGTGGCATTAATGAGTGGTAACCAGAGGAGGTGGACATTGGGACCATGGCTTTGGGGTATCTATTTGTATCTGGCAAGTGAAGATCCCTCTCTGCCTCCTGATCATCATGGGAGCTGCTTCTCTCTGCCACACTCTTCCTCCATGACGTTCAGCCTTACCTTGAGCCCTGAAGAATGGAGTCTGCTGTCTATAGATTGAGACCTCTGAAACCATGAGCCCCTAAATAAACTTTTCCTCCTCTATAATGTTCTTTTTAGGTCTTTTAGTCACAGCACTGAAAGAGCTGACTAAAACAATGTTCCAGAGTTGGTTTTACGGTGACTCAGTCCTCATGGGGCTCCCACGTAGCCCCCACTGTGGTTTACAAATTATGTGAGGAATTGAATCATCTGCTCCCTTCAAAAGGAGGAGCCTTGGATGTGTACCCTTAAGAAAGATAAGAGCTCAAAATAGATGTTTGAAGGTCAGTGCTGCAGAGTTCAGAGTCCCTGGTCATGAGCATGTCACCCATCTCCTTGTGGGGCAGTTACTATGTGAAGGGAATTGGCTGCTCTTGGCCCTAGGAAGATATTCTTTCACCCTTGCCCTTGTGTTCTTGCCACAGAGTGTCCCTTGAGGACCTATCCATGATCACCTAAGATGCCCCTTCTGCTTGAATGCAGCTGAGAAGGTGGCATTGCAAAATGCTGGAACAGAGGAGGCCAATGGCCATCGTCTTCCCATGATCCTCTGCTGCCAGATCCCTGCTCCCACCCCAGTCTTCCCCAGCTTGGAATCACTTAGATCTGGGCTCCTCTTTCTATGCCCCTCTCCCTTCCTGCAGAACAAATTTTATATAGCTGTTATGGACTGGATGTTTGTATTCCTCCCAAATTTGTATGTTGAACCCTTAGTCTCCAAAGTAATGGTATTTGGAGACAGAACATTTGGGAGGTGATTACGGTTAGATGAAGTCATGAAGATGGGGTCCCCATGATGAGTTTAGTATCCATGTAAGAACAGAAAAAGACATGCAGCTCACCCTCTCTGCCATGTGAGGACAGAGAGAAGGCAGCTGTCTGCCAGCCAGGAAGAGAGCGCTTAACAGAACCCAAACCTGCTGGCACCGTCAGAGAGGACCCTCAGCCTCCAGAACTGTGAGGAACAAATTTCTGTTGTTTAAGCCACCCAGTCTGGTATTTCATTGAGGCAGCCCAAGAAGGCCAAGATAATACTTTGGCATAACTTTCAAGCTCTAATTAAGTTCTTCAGCCCCATTTTCCTCCTGTACCAGATGCACCAGCCCTGTGGACTCTCCACCGTCCTTCCAAGCAACACACTTCTATGCTTCCGGGCTTTGCTCATACTTCCCCTTTCCCCTTATGGAGATTGCCTTTCCCTACCTTGCCCTTCTGGAAAAATCCTAGTAATTTTTTTAAAAAAAGTTATTGTATTTTTTATACTTTCGTTTTATTTGTTTATATTTATGTGGTGCTGAGGATCAGACCCAGTGCCTCACGCATACTAGGCAAGCTCTCTACCACTGAGCTACAGCTACAGCCCCGCCTAGTAATCTTTTAATACCCCATATGATGTTAGAGCAAAATCAGTGGTTCCCACTCTGTGTTCTCCTACCATTTTATACACTATTATATTCTTGGTTACATTGCATATTATTACTTCCAAGGAGTTGGCTTATCTTCTTGCCAGTCTGGGAGATGGTTGAGGCCAGAAATTATATTTTTGTTCACATTTGCATCTTCTGTGCCTGTCCACTAGGGGCAGCACTATGGTGGTGCTCAATGGACAGGTGGGGATGAAGGCAAGACTGAATGAACATGTACTTCACTACTCATGCCTGACTTTTGCTCTTGCAGTGATCATGGCTTCCCTGGGGCTTTTTGTGCATGAATTTCTTTTGTAACTTAATTTTCACTAAGCTGTAAGCTCCAGGAAGGCAGGAACTGTGTTGGTTTTGCTCATCACTGCATCTTTAGTAAATAGCACACACTTGGCCCACAGGAGGCACTTAACAGATGCTGGTTGAATGAAAACATATTTACAGGGCAACTACTACAGGCCAGGCACTGGGCCAGGTCCTGGGAAGACCACAGTGAAAAGACAGATGAGGTCTATTTTCTTGGAGTTCATGTTCTACTGTCTTGTACTTTGGAATATTTATAGGGGACATAAGGTAGTGGGGCAGTGGCAGATATGTGGACACAATGGCCTTGCTTTCTTGACACTTGTCTTATTGGCTTGAAGTAAAGACAATTTTGAGGGAGGTCATTTGGTCTTGGGAAGATATAGAAAGTTGGAGGCATTCTGAGTCCCCAGTAAGATGCACAAGCTGTTCCTTGCTCTGGGCCTCTAATAAAGCACAGGGGAGCAGAAATGGCACCTCCTAGGCTCTCTGGCTGTCCAAGGATAACACAGTGGATGCAGCGATTTGGCCCACCAAACACAGGCAGGAAGAGAGTGCGTGCTTCTTGAGGAAAATGGCACCCACTGCATCCTGAGTTGCCCTTCCTGCACTTCAGGACTCCCAGTTGGGTTCATGGAGAGTTGCATGGACTTTGCCCTCTGGGCTCACATCCCAACATAAACATGGGGCCTTCACCCTTCCTGGAAAGGAAGTGGCTGTCTGGACCTCAGTGTTCCTGGCTCTATCTGGATGCCAACCATGAATCCTGCCATAACAGATGCTTCTTAGGAATGCTGTGACCATCCACAGAAGGCTCAGGAGATGCAGAGAGAGTACCCAGAATGAAGGAGACCGAAGTCATGTGCCACTGTGTGGACTGAGAATCAGACAGTGGACCAGGGCTTACCAAGTCATCCTGCCAGTGTGGCTGTGGCTTCCAGAAGTGATGAAAGTCACGTGGTGCATCCTGTATCCAAAGCCGAAGAGGACACAATGTACAAGCAATAAAATGAGCTGCCAACACACTCACAATTTCAGAGAGAAGGTGTTGGCACATTTCATAACCCTGCCCCTCACCCCACCAGTGATGCAGATTTTTGAAATGTCAAAGCAAATTTCCCCAGTGCCAGTGGGAATAAAAAGCAATCCACTTCTGATGTCTGGGTGATTGCATTTCAGCAAATCATATGTCAACTGACAAGCTTGCTTCAGATGGGCTGCCTAGCTTCGCCTTCATAATAAGACCCAGAGCTGTTGCACATGCTAAAACCAAAGCCATCAGCCCAGGAACCTGTAATACCAAAGGACAAATTCAACGCCAAGACTTCACAGGTAGTCATCTCTCAAATCATTCTGAGTAGGCAAGGCTTACTCTGTGAAATATAGTGCACTTTCAAATGAATAAAGAATTCAGAATGTTTAAAGACATTCAGAAAT
>PVHX01021824.1:0-28947 GCA_004024805.1 Geosciurus inauris
TCTCCAAGGTCTGGAGAGTTCTCTCCCTCTCCATTTTGGTCTTTTTGGAATTATTGCTCCTGGATGCTTCTCACTTCCTCCTTTTCCTGCCAGTTCCATAGAAACAGTGAACCAGCTCTTCTGATTGGACTCCTGGCCCCTTCCCTCACCTCCACCTTCCCCTCTGATCTGTTTGATGCTGTAACATAATGGTCACTGTCCTGGTAAAGGTTTTTTTGTTTGTTTGTTTGGTACCAGGGATTGAACTCAGGGGTACTTGACCACTGAGCCACATCCCCAGCCCTATTTTGTGTTTTATGTAGAGACAGGGTCTCACTGAGTTGCTTAGCACCTCGCCATTGCTGAGGCTGGCTTTGAACTCAGGATTCTCTGGTCTCAGTCTCTGGTAAAGTTTTTTAGATCCATAAAGTCAGTGCCCTTCATGAAAAAAAGTACGGTTAAACATGTTTTTATATGCTTAAAAAAGACCAAGACTATATGATTTTACTTACATGAAGCGCCTAGAAAATCTTATTCACAGAGGCAGAAAGCAGAATGGTGTTTTCCCAGGTCTGGTGGGAGGGGAAGGGGGAATTGTTTAATGGGTGCCAAGTTTTTGGTCTCAGAAAATGAAGAAGTTCTGGAGGTGGATGTGGTGATGGTTGTACAACCATATGGATGCGCTCAATACCAAAGAGCTGTACTCTTAAAAATAGTTTGGATGGTCAATGTTTATAGCAGCTCAATTCACAATAGCTAAGCTATGAAACCAACCTAGGTGCCCTTTAACAGATGAATGGATCAAGAAAATGTGGCATATATACACAATGGAATATATATATTACTCAGCCATAAAGAAGAATGAAATTATGGCATTTGCAGGTAAATGGATGGAACTGGAGAACATCATGCTAAGTGAAATAAGACAATGCCAAAAAACCAAAGGCTGAATGTTCTCCTGATATGCAGGTGCTAACACACAATAAGGAGGAGCAGAGGGAAGAATAGAAATTCATTATACTAGACAAAGGGAATGAAGGGAAGGGAGGGGGGATGGGAATAAGAAAGACAGTGGAATTAATCAGGCAGAACTTTCTTATGTTCATATATGACTATACAACCAGTATAACTCCACATCATGTACAACCACAAGAATGGGAAGTTATGCTCCATGTATTTATAATACATCAAAATAGACTCTACTGTCATGTATATCTAAAAAGAACAAATTAAAAAAATTTGTAAATGATTCAGATGGTAAATTTTGTTATGTATATATCCCACAATTAAAAATAAAAAGTAGAAAAAGAATCCAGAAATGGTTCCCCTTGTAAAGCAAAAGTCTCTTGCACAATGTGGAGATTCCCACCTCTTGCCCCTAATTAATCCGTTTTGGAAATTGAGGTTTACAGGTATTGGCTTAAGCCAGGCACACCAGTGATTTGCTGTTCTCTGGGACCTGCTCCTTTGCAATCACCTCCTCAAGGAGATTCTGAGTCATTCATTAAAAAAAAAGTTATTCATTTACATTTATTTCACACTTGTGTCTAAAAGTCACTTTGAGAGTCATAGCCATGTCCTCAGCTCCAGCGCTGTGTATTGTCCCGTCTAATCTGCTGCTTAATGATGTCATGCTGTATTGCCCTTCCCATGGGGAGGCTGGGGACTTGGATACATGCCTCCCCTCACTCAACATCACAACCACAGTATGAGAAACTCAAGTTCTTTACAGCCATTGGTGGGAGGGCGAGGCCCTGGTGAGCAATGAGTCTACCAGTCATAAATGAGGCTTCCTCTGACTCACCGTGCCTGAAGATGATTTATCTCCTCCTCTGCCCTTGCACCCTTCTATAGAAGCCAGGAACTGAGATAAAAAAAGAGCATACTGGCTGCAGAATCAGGAGCCCACCTGGCCTGCAGAACACTGCTCTAATAACACTTCAAGCCTGGTCCGTGGACTTTTGTCCCAGGATCCCATAGCCCTTTATAAGCATTGCCTTGTGAATCGTCATACAGGCTCAGGAAATGATCTATGTCCAAGCCAAGAAAACTAAGGCACAATGGGAGCCTTGAACATGCTGCATATCATACAAAGAGATGATCCAGAAAGAACTGAGGACGTCCATTATTTCTGTGGTGTGTTTTTGTTTGTTTGGTTTGGGGTTTTGGAGCTGGGTTTGGAACCCAGAGCCTCCATGCTACATACCCACTCTACCATTGAACTACACCTCTGGCCACCCTGTGTTATATTTTAACTTTCCATTCCCACCCTTCTTCTTGCTATTTCCTAGAATCCAGTTCATATTTTCAATGAATGGGGAAGACAGAATAATAATTTTTTTACAAAATATAATCCACCAGTAGAGATAGCCCAGAGAATCTACTGTGCGTGACTTTTAAAAAACTTTCCTTCCTAAACTGTCCCAGAAGTGTCTGATCTTTCTTTATTTCTTACCAAGCCAGCATCCTTTTGGAAGGCATTGGACTGTCTCAGGTTTTAAGACTCAGTATTTCTCAAACTTAAATGTACATGAAAATCACCTGCAGATCTTTTTGAGCAGCAGAATCTGACTCAATACTGAGTAAGGCCTGAGATTCTCGATTTGTCATAAACATTCAGGGACCTCCTCTTATCCATGGACCACACTTTGAGTAGTGAGGAACCAGGCTGAGAAAGACAACACCCCGCCTTGAAAAATGATGGCTGAAGCCTACCCATTCCTTCCCTCACCTCCAGCTTTCTGCAAGCTTAATTATTCTGAACCTTTAATTATTCTGCATTTAATTATTCTGACTCTTTGGAGTCTAATTTGCAAACCACGCTAATGTTAGCACATCCCAGTTGTGTAGGGAGGTAGGAAAGTCATGGCTGTTTAAAAGCCTATGCAAGCTAGGGAGCCGGTATTATCTCTGATTGTACTTGAAGTTAATAGACATGCTTCTTTAAAGAGCAATACCAGGCATAATTGTTTGCTAAGCAACATTCCAATGCAATAGACTGAAAAAAGAATAAAATTAATAGGAGGTCATTTGGGGGTGAGAAAAATTACCTTTCAATCCAATCATCCAATGTGCTTCAAGTACAGTCCAGGCACCTAAGAAGTTTCGCAATCTACAGTTATCAGTGTCAGAAATGACCTTTCAACTTGACATGTTATTCCTGTGCCCCGCTGTTGTCATGGCAACACTGATAGCCAACCCCAGAGCTTTTCCCTGGAATGCCAGACTCATCAAGACCATCTCATTTAAGTCTCCCGGCTTGTCACCCTATAAACTAACAAGTGGTGAGTCTGAGGCACAATTTCTGAATAATAAGGTGCTTTGCAAAGTCTGGGTCCTTCCCAGACTGCAGAACTCAACCCAAGGAGGATCTACAACCAGAGGCTGTCACCACACACAAGAGGAGCTTTCAGGTGGCCAGATGTCAACTGTGTGCCCCCCTCTCCATAGGAACAAGTTTCCTTCTGGTAGCATTTTACTGCCCATCCGCACTTACCCCAATGCGTCTGTGTGGTGAGGACAGTGGACACAGCACTGTCAGTCATCCACCGTGTCCACCCCTGCATGAGTGGAGACCGGCTGGAAGGTAAGTGAACAGCAACTCCCATCTCCAGCTGTTGCTATACAGCAGACTTTCAATCTCTGCACAGATTCCCAACATAAAACTACACTTCATTTTTCCTTTAGTATCGGAAAACATTTCAACTGTACTGAAAAGTGCAACTCATATTGTAAAAATGGCTATACCAGCTTTATCAAACATCAACATTAATTTTATTTAAAAGAAACAAACATTAATAGAACATAGTTGATATCCTGGGTTACTCCTCCCATCCTTTCTCTTCCTCTGCCTACTTTGCTATTTGTCATTCCTATCCATATTTTATGCACCTTATACATTTACATAAAATTAAAATATAATTGTTGTATATGTGTTTACCTAAATGGCATTCATTTGCAAACTTGATTTTTTTTTCACTCAACATTATGTTTGAAAGATGCATCCTTGTTGAGACATGTAACTTGAGTTCATTCCTTTTGCTATTTTATTCCATTGTAGGACTAAAAACAGTTTGTTTATCCATTATTTGTTCAGGGGCACTTCAGACACTTAACACTTTCAGTCTTATAAATAAGGTTTCCATGAACATAGTAGTCAATGTATCTGTCTGTGCACATGCCCCATGGTCTTTACCCAGGAGTGGAATTGTTGGGACACAAAGTAGGCATATCTTTAACTTTATTAGATTCTTCCAATGCATTGGTTTTTCCAACATGAACTAACTTCCTAGCATTGGAAAGAGTTCCTATCTCTCCACATTTTCATCAACACTTAGAATACTCAGACTTTCTTTTCTGGTCATCTGGTAGGAAGAAAATGATCTCTCTCTCTCTCCTTCCCTCTCTCCTTCCCTCCCTCCTTCTCCCTCTCTCCCTCTCCCCCCACCTTTCTCTCTCTTCCTTTTTTTCTTTTAAAAATTTTCCAGCGTTACCCTGGTGCGGTGGCACACGCCTGTAATCCCAGAGATTCAGGAGGCTGAGGTAGGAGAATTCCAAGTTCAAAGCCAGCCTCAGCAACATAGCAAAGCCCTAAACAATTTCATGAGACCGTGTCTCAAAATTTAAAAAAAAAATTTAAAGATGGGGACACTGTGAATGTGGCTCAGTTGTTAAGCTCTCTGGTACCAAAAACAAAAAAAAATATTTGTTCAGCTTTATATCTTGTCCAAGTTTACTTGACAAGCAAGAATTGAATGCATATTCAAGTTGTACAACACTATCAATAGTTATAGTATATCTATATCTTATAAATTGCATATTCAAGTTGTACAACACTATTAATAGATATAGTATACCTATATCTTATAAAATGATTATCATTGTAAAGCTATTTAACATATCCATTGTTTCACATACTTGCAATTTTTGTATGTGGTGAGAATACTGCACTCTCTTAACAAATACAATACAGTATTATTAACCATCATAATCAAGCTGTACATATAATCTCTATTCCATTCCTTTTTAAAAACAGCTTTATCAAGGGCAGGGAATAATGTATAGTGGTAGAGAGCTTGTCTAGCATGTGTGAGGTCCTGGGTTCTATCCCCAGCACCACACACACACACACACCTTTACTGAGGTATAATGTATATACCATACAGTTCACCCATTTAAAGTGTATAGTCTGCTGAGTGTGGCACACACCTGTAACCCCAGTGACTGGGGAGTCTGAGGCAGGAGAACCACAAGTTCAAAGCCAGTCTCAGCAGTTTGGCAAGGTCCTAAGCAACTTAGCAAGATCCTGTCTCAAAAAATAAAAAGGGCTGGGGCTGGGGCTCAGTGGTAAAGCACTGTGTTCAATCCCCAGGACCAAAAAGAAAATAAATGTCTAGTCCTGTGTTTTTTCATATATCCATGGTTGTGCATCTATCACTGTAGTCTATTGTAGAATATTTTCATTACCCTCAAAAGAAATCCTGCTCAGTTAGCTGTCACTTTGCCCTTCTTGCTCATCTCCCCACAATCTCCCTAGCCCTGGGCAAACACAGACCCACTATCTGTCTTTATAGATTTGTCTGTTCTTGACATTTCTTATAAGTAGATCAAATTTGCAATTCTCTCATAAATTCCTACAATTTGACCATGAAAGATTTCATTATTTTTTTAGTTTGTGGTGCTAAGGATGGAACCCAGGGCCTCAAGCATACTAGGCAAGCCCTCTAACACTGAGCTACATCCCCGCCCCAACTCCAATTTTTTTTTTTAATTTTTAAATTTTAAATAGGATATGGCTAAGTAGCCCAAATTGACCTTGAACTTAGGATCCTCCTGCATCAGTCTCCCAAGCAGCTGGAGCAATGGATGTGTGCCACCACACTCAGCTTTTTTTTTTTCTTTAATGTTGGCAAATACTTCAGTACATGGTGGATACCTATTTTAATATGAATTTCTCTAATTACTATTAAGTCTGGCAATGTGTCCAAATGCTTATTGGCCTTTTGGAATACTTCATTTATAAATTGTCTGTTTACATTCTCTTATTTTAGATAGGATTATTTACCTTCACCTTGTTTGTTCACAGGAGTTAGCTAGATAATCACATATTAATCTCTTTTTTTGGTATAACATTGCATACTTTGTTGGAAAGCCATCTTCCCTGAAGCTTTTTTTGGACATTCCCAAGCAAGAAATACTGACTGACATGGTACAGAGATAAAGAAATCCTCCTCTCCCCCAGAGAGTGGTAAATCCAGAGCCATTTGCCTACATTCCAAAAGGCTGTAAAAACCCAGAGAAGAGAGCTTCTGTCTTTCCGGGTGGATTTGTGTTTACAAATTTTCACCTTCCATCTGCAGAGTGGAAGGGAGGGGCAGATGTGCTGGAAGCATCTGTCTGAGTTCCACAATTTTGGAACTGTTCCCTGTGAAAGAGCATCTACCTGCCTCACACATCTGGGTCTTATTGTTCTGCCCCATGGGAAACTGACGTGGGGAATTGGTAATAAGACCGCTCTGTGAGAAAAAGGCTCTGTTCTCTAGACCATGTGCCTGGTGTTTCCAGGCAGGATGAATAGATGAATATAGACCTCAAAACCTAACAGGTATCTTTTACTAGTCTGTAGTTTATCTGTTTCCTTTATTTATACTCTTTTCCTTGTGGTGGTAAAGTATACATACATTAAAACTCATCATTAAGCCTGGTGTAGGGGAGCACATCTGTAATCCTAACAACTCGAGGCTGAGGCAGAAGGATCACAGGTTCCAGGCCAGTCTCAGCAACTTAGAGAGGCCCTAAGCAACTTAGTGAGACCGTGTCCCTGAATAAAAAATAAAAAGGACCGAGATGTGGCTTGGTGGTAAAGCACTCCAGGGATTCAATTCCCAGGATCAAAACAAAACCAAAAAACAAAACAACAACAAAAAACCTCAACATTTTGAACCATTTTGCGTATAATTCAATGGCATTAAGAACAGTTGCAAGGGCTGGGATTGTAGCTCAGTGGTAGAGCGCTTGCCTAGCATGCGTGAGGCACTGGGTTCGATCCTCAGCACCACATAAAAATAAATAAAATAAAGATATTGTGTCCATCTACAACCAAAAAAATTAAAGAAAAAAAAAAGAACAGTTGCAAGCTGGGCATGGTGGCACACACCTATAACCCCAGTGGCTCAGGAGGCTGAGGCAGGAGGATTCAAAACCAGCCTCAGCGACTTAGTGAGGCCCTAAGTAACTTAGTGAGACCCTGTCTCAAAGTAAAATATAAAAAGGGCTGGGAATGTGACTCAGTGGTTAAACGCCCCTGGGTTCAACTCCTGGTACCAAAAAAATAAAAAAATAAGAACAGTTACACTATTGTACAACCATTACCACCATCCTTCTACAAAACGTTTTCATCTTGCAAAACTGGAATTTTGTACAGTTTAACTAACTCCCAACAGCCTGACAATACCTTTCTGCTCTCTCTCTATGAAGTCAACTGCTCTTGGTACTGCATGTGTGGAATCCCACAATATTGGGATATTGTGACTGACTTATTTCACTTAGTAAAATGTCCTCAAGGTTCATCTATGTTGTAACCTGTATCAGAATTTCTTTCCTTTTTAAAAAATTGTGCTAAAATACGCATAACATGACATTGACCATTTAAACCATTTCTAAGGAGACAGCTTGTAGACATTGAGTGTACACATTACTGTGTGGCCATCACCACTACTACACACAGAACTCTTTTCATTTGCAAAATTGAAACTCTGTGCCGCTGAACCCTAATTACCCGTTCTTCCCTCCCCTAGTTCATTCTTTCCTAAGGCTAAATAATATTAAATCCATTGTATACACACAGCACATTTCATGTGCATACAATGGATCCATTCATCCATCAATAGACACTTGGCTGACTTCCACCTTTTAGCTATTGTGGAAAATGCTGCTATGAATATGATATACAGATATCAGTTGAGTTCCTGCTTTCTATATGCTATCTTTTGACAGGAAAAAATTTTTTCAAACATTTTTCATTTTGTCACATTTTCTTTTCCTTAAATACTTAACTCATGTCCATTTTTTGTTGCTATATTCTATATTAGTATTCCTAACCTTGCTTATTTGTAATTTAGCTCTAGAATTATTACTCAGTAAGCTGCCAAAATAAACCATTGAAGATCTCTGTGGATTAACACAATAAATGTGTGTGTTTTGCTCTTCTAAGTCTAATGTAAATTTCTCAAACATGCAGCCCTTGAATGGCATTTCTCAATGAACTGAGGATACAAAATTTTTCTTTCAGATAGTTTTAATACCCCCCAGCATCCTTCAGGAATATGGAGTTCTCCACAGGGGTCATCTAGCCAGAAGTTTCAGAGGTTCAGTTCATGGTGGGCCAACTCCATGGCTCTGGGCCTGAAGTAAAGCTCAGCATCATGGCGGAAGGGCATGGCAGAGGAAAGCAGATCAGGACATGGCCACCAGGAATCAGAGAGCAGAAAAAAAAAATAAGTATTTTAAATATTTCAGCACATTCACTTTTATCACTATTTTCTTTATGTTCTGTGTTTTTTGTATCCTATAAAACATTGTTTGTGAAATGTAGCATGCTTGCTATGTGGCCCACCAACCTTCTGGTTTCCAGTTCTTATGGTTCTATAGTTGTACTGCTGAGCTGACTGACAACTGAGGCTCCAGACCAATGCCACTTGAGTCAGAGTAAGCGCAGAACTCATTGGCTGATGTCACTTCAGAGGACAGAGATGTTCTCTACCCCTCTTAGTCTTTATGTGGGGTTCTTAGGCTGGATCTAGGAACCAAATTAATACCAGAGAAAAGTACACAAAATTTTTTCGAATTTTACATATACACAGGGATCTTTACAAGTGAATGAAGTCTGAGGAAATGAACAGAGTATAATACTTACACAATTTTTGTAAGCAAAACTTATTTTTTCCTTAAATATATATTTTTAGAATTCTTCAAGTATAATTTTAATGCATATTAATTGTACAAATCGATGGAATTTATTATGAGATTTTTATTATTTGTATGTTCTTAGTTTTTACTGAATGTATTTTTTTTTCTGCCTAGAATCTCCTCTAGTTTGCCAGATTCTATGTAGCCAATATCTGTGATGGTTTCTCAGGCATCCCTTGTTTTTGATAATCTTGACAGCCTTCAAAAATTACTAAACAGACATGTTATGAAATGCTCCACAATTTGTGTTTGTCTGAGACTTTTATCCGGATCACACTTGGGTTACAACTATGGGGGATGGACACAAAGGTAAAGTTCCATTTCCAACATATCATGTCAGGTATATCGCTGATCTATTTATACATGCATATATTACGTATTGATCATGTTCATCCATCTTTTATTCTTCTACTCTCCCTCCTGCTGGTCCCCTTCCTTCATAGTCCCTCTTCCACTTTCAGATCAGTTCTTTTTTCTTTTCTTTTCTTTTTCTTTCTTCCTTCCTTCCTTTCTTTTTTTTTTTTTTTTTGGTTCCCACATATGAGAGAGAGCATTAGACAACGAACAATAAATTTGTTTGCAAAGGAATGACAGGACAAATAGATATCTGAACTAGGGTAGCAAATTCTAGGGATATCACTAAGAGATGTATGAGGAGGTGGTATAGAAGCTTCTGGAAGATTTCATTCATTCAGGTTCATTGCGGCCCTAATGACCAGTCTATTTTCCAGCCTCAGTATGTGAAGGACGTCTGACCTAAAAGAATCTTTATGACTTACTGCATGGGGGAAAATATAGGGCCAATGGCCCTTTCTGAAGTTACAGTTCCTGAAATGACTTCAGCTTGAAATAATCTCTACACCAATTCGGCATATCTTGCTTTAATTCCTTCACACACAAACCTATGCCACAGGCCCACTAATCAGGCTTGCCTATCAGCATTCCTTGGGGCCAATCCCAAACTAGGGAGGCCGGGTCTTATGTCTGTCCTCATCAGTCTTCTAGTGGGTGAGTCTTGTAGCTGAGCTCTGTGTTCTATGCCCCTGCCAAGACTTTCTCCAACTGCTTGCTCCAAGGATCTTTCCTAACCTTCCTCCCTGCATCAGTGAGACTTAGATGACCAGAGTCCTAAGAGTCACAGCCTCTTCCCAGCACTGTCTAGACTATAGCTAGAAGTATCTTCGTTCTTCATATATACCAAGTGCAATATTGTGAAATATGTATTTGGTCTTGTAACCATTTCCCAGCGCATAACTTCGAAATCCTTGGAATCTTCAAAGTAATACATATCTTTTTGTCTGTCATTGAGTTGACTAAAGGCTGGCATCTCTAGGTAGCTTTAGGATGGGGCTTTTGATCCTAAAGACCAAGGTGGAGTTAGAGGGTTGGGGATTACAGCCCCATCCCACTCCCAACTTCTGAAGAAGGGAAAGTTGGCTGAGGGTTGAGTTGATCACCAATGACCCATGACTTCATCAACTGTGCATATATAATGAAACCTCCATAAAAACCTAAAGGACTGGGTTTCTGGAGCTTCCAGATAGCTGAACAGGTGGAAGTTCATGCAGGGCAGTGCCTCAGACAGGCCTTGGAAGCTCCACACCCCTTCCCACACCTCCCACTACACATTGCATCATTTGGATCCTTTGTAATGTCCTTTACCTAAAAATAAAAATAAAAAAAGTTGATTTACAGTTGTCAGAAGCACAGTTTAAACTAGCTGGGACTCGGAATAGGCATAGTGAATATGAGGCCTCAGGGACTGAGGTCTCAACCTATGGGATCTGACACTGTCTCCAGGTGGACAATGTCAGAACTGAATTGAATTCAGGGACCCCCTGCCGGTGTCCACTGCCACAGCATTGGTGTGGGGAACACCCATAGACACCTGATGTCAGGAGCATATTATCAGCTGAGAGTAGAGTAGGAGAAACTGATTGACCTTATTTGGTTTTTTTCCTTGTGTTTTGTCAGGCAACATAACCAAAGTCATGCTCCAATTTTGCATACCACCCACTATATGCCATGTACAGCTTGGATGCGGGTAGACAAGACCCTCATGCTGCTTACAGCGTGGTGCTAAAATAAGTCACTGGGAGGCTATTAAATGGAGGAGCCTCCAGCACCCTGGGAAAAGCAAATCAGTGTAAATGGCCATATTCTAGGCCAATCTGAAACTCCAACTGACTTCCATGAGGGATTTTCCCAAGAGTAATTTCTTTGCCTTGCTTCTACATTCACCCTATAGAAGGCCCATGCATGCTCCTTCCCTAAATCCCCCAACTCCTAGAGATCTGGCCCTGGTCCATTCATGGATCATGGTTTGCTCAAATTGTCTCTCTAATATTTTAACATGCTTTGGTGAACCTTTTAACCTTGGAGATTGGACAATAACTAAGTAAACGTGTACACAAATGAATCTGCTGCAGTCGAGGATGTGGCTCTGAGGAGTATAAACAAGGACTTATGCAGGAAGGGAACGTGGCCTTGGAGCAGCAGACTCTGAAGTGATCGGGAAAGGGCCTCTTAGAGGAGGAGAAGATGAGACCTGAGACATGCAGGAAGTAAAGGAGCTGGAGCCAGAGTGTGTCTGGCCAAAGCTGAGTCAGCAAGGCCTAGGACTAAACCTCAGCTCCCAGCTGGGCCCCTCATGTCAGCAGCCTGTCTTGCCACACATACATCCGTGGCACTGCCCCTGTGCATCCACATACCTCCCCTTGGCCTCCAGAATCTTTGTCTGTATGGTGGGCCTCAGCTGAGCTACTGTGGCCATTCATGTTTCCAAGAAGCTCATTAGACAAGATTTGAAACAAGTTTTACTGAGGAGCTAATGCGTGCCTGCCCTGAAATATACAAAAGAACAGAAGGCAGGGGCTCAAAGAGATATTTACACCCTCATGTTCACAACAGTGTTATTCACAGTAGCCAAAAGGCAAGAACAACTCAAATGTTCATTGATAGATGAACAGATAAACAAAATCTGGTAGATCCATACAATGGAGAATTAGTCATGAAAAGGGAAGAAATTCTGACACTTGCCGCAATATGGATGAACCTTTAGGGCATTATGATAAATGAAATAAGCCAGTCACAAAGGAATAAGTCCTGTATGAGTCTACTTATATGAGATTCCTGGAGTCATCAAATCTATAGACAAAGAAGTGGTTACCAGGGACTGGAGAAGGAAAATAGGGAGTTTGGGTTTAATAGGTACAGAGTCTTCCAGTTTGAGAAGGTGAGAAAGTTCTAGAACTGGATGTTGGTGATGGTTGCATAACATTAATGTACTTAATGTCACTGTCCTAGGAAAACTGAAAATCCTCTAAACCCTGTCCTGGAGCCTGGGCCAAACTCTAGCATCTCTAGCATGGCTTCTGAGCAGCCCACAGTCTCAGTCCTGAGAAAACACAGACCCTCTTGAGTTCCCTTCTGGAAACACTCCAGGCTGCTGAAAGAATTCACTGTTTATTTCTGGCAACACCTGCTGATTGATAGGCCCCTGACCTCCCCTTCTTGGTACATTTACTTAAAAAAAAAAAAAAAAAAAGCTGACCATTATAAATCTTTCTTCGGCCCCTTTGAGGATACCTATAAAATCTGTTGCAACCCAGGATTGTCTTTTTCCAGGACCTGAAAGCCATTCCTTTTCAATGGTATCATCAGGAAGGACAGGGTCTGGTCTCCTGGTGTCTGTGAGAGGAGAAGATTAACTCTGTAAATGCCTTCAGCAAACAGCTGGCCTAATATTTACACTGACCAACCCTCCTGCCAGCTTCCTATAATGCCTCACTCCGTAACTGTACTCCAGTCCTTGCTGGCTCCTGCTTCTGCTCCACCATTCTCCCTCTGAATGACCCAGTCACTTCTGGAAAATCAAACGGAACTTAGCTCTTTCTCCTGCTTCAGTAGTTACTGAATAAAATGTTTTTATGCTTTAACTAATGGCAGCTTTGCTTATCTTTGATAATTATACACTTAAAAATGGTTAGAGATACCATGTGTGGTGGTACATGCCTGTAATCCCAGCAACCTGAAAGTTAAAGCAGGAGAATCACAAGTGCTAAGGCTAGCCTCAGCAATTTTAACAGGACCCTGTCTCAAAATAAAAGAAAAAGGGCTGGGGATGTAGGTCAGTGGTAAAGTGCCTCTAGGTTCAATCCCTAGTGTGTGCATGCACACACACACACATACACACAAGTTGGGATGGCAATCTTTTATTGTATTTTGCCACAATTGATAAAATAAAAATATATTGGAGAAAGTTTTATTAAAAAAATAAATAAAAGCAGGGGCGCTAAGGATATAGCTCAGAGGCAAAGTGCATGCCTAGCATGCACAAAGTCCTGGGTTCCAGCCCCAGCTCCAAAATAAATAAATTCAGACTTGGAATTTTATTCAAAGAGCTTACCTTCTAGAAAGAAATATGGAAATGGAGAAAGATGGTGAAAAGTGTCATATTCGAGGTACAGAAAAGGGCCACAGGCGGCTGTGGACCTAACTCAGTGGTAAAGCACTTGTCTAGCATGTGTGAGGCCCTAAGTTCCATCCCCAGCACACACAAAAAAAAAGGACGAAAGGAAGGAAAAAGGCAGCAGGAATGGGGGAAACCTTTATAGAAAGACTCCAGGCAAAAGGACCCAACCAAACCTCAAAGGTGAGAAACCAAAATATTTCTTCCTAAAATGTAGAGGACTGTACAGCTATAAAAGCAGGAGGTCTCTTTGCCTTTCCCTGTTTGCCTCATGGCAGGCCAGTCTTTCTGCCCTCCCTCCTGTCCAGAGGTGCAATTCTTCCCTTGGTGGAGACAGCAGCTTATCAGCCCAGAGATGTTGTTAGCCAGTGCCAGTAACTGGAAGCAGGCTTTACCACCTTCCCCGCCTCGGACTCCAGAAGCTGCTTGCTCTTTTGTCTCGTCACTCTAAGATTTATTGCTCTTTGTTAAAATACTGTTTAAAGTCGAGGGGATTGAACCCAGGGGCACGTTACCACTGAGCGACATCCCCAATCCTTTCCCCCCATCCCCCAAGGTCACAATAGCTGAGTAATCCATTAGTTTCATTGGCTTTACTATAGGCGACATCTCTGTGGTGATGGTAATGTTGCCTAAATTGTTTTCCAGGGACTTGGATGTGGCTTTTGTCCATCTCAAAGCTGTTGAAACCACTGACCCTTCACTTGGACCTGCACAAATGTCCAGTGGGTGATCTTTTGATGTCAGAGGGCCCGAACTTAATTAGCAGCTTGATGCTAACTAAGCTGGTGAGCTCTGAGCCAGCCTGTCTGAGGTCTGCCACCTGATCTCTGGGTAACTGCTCAGGCTTCAGGGCTACATGGAGATGTCAACTGCGGCACATCTCTCAGAGTCGTCATGAAGTTTACAGGTGCTAATGTATTGACACAGTGCCTGTCCTCATAGGATACTCTCAAGTGGCAGCCAATGTTGGTTATTTGATTCAAACTACCAAAGGTGTCCTTTCATGAGGAAGTAGTCAAGAATATCTTTGCACCCCTTAGCTGACCACTTACCTCAGTTCTATAAAGGAAATTGAATGCTTTAAAAGAGAGTTAAAACTGGGTGTGGGTGGAGCACACCTGTAACCCCAGTGTCTCAGGAGGCTGAGGCAGGAGGATCACAGATTCTAAGCCAGCCTGAGCAACTTAGAGACACCTTGTCTCAAAAATACAAAATAAAAAGGGCTGGGGATGTAGTTCAGTGGTAAAGTGCCCCTGGGTTCTATCCCAATACTGCAAAAAAAAAAAAAAAAAAAAAGAGAGAGAGAGAGAGAGATTGAAGAGAGAATTTCTTTGGGAAAATTGCTGAAGTGCTTTGGCATTTTCCACTCCCTTTCTTCAGTAGGGAAGGGGAGCGACAATGGCACCTCCCTTTGTCTCAATACAAGGGGAGTTTGACCCATGTCCCCCCAGGTTTATGGGACACAGTGAGCTAATTCTCAGGATGCCTCAAAGCAGAAACCGTGACTGACATTGGGAACTGCCTATACTTCCCAAGTTTACAAGTTGCTCCTATGGACCAAGGACGGCCCAATCTAGAGGAGGTTGTCAGAGAAACTGCTCAAGAGGGTTATCTGGAGGGGAAAGGAAGGTTGGCAGACAGAGGCAGCTGTGGCCTGCTGGGGTAAATGTATTCACATGTATTAAAGAAACAGGTGAGAGATCTTTAGGGATCCCATCTCCAGCATCCGTTGTATTAAAAGTCTCTTGGAAGTATTTCACCACACAGAATCAGCTATAAACAGCAGCCAGGCCCAGAGAACTTTGGTATCAGCTCAAAAAGAAACTATTCCAGGGCTGGGGCTGTAGCTCAATGGTAGAGTGCTTGCCTAGCATGTGTGAGGCATTGGGTTTGATCCTCAGCACCACATACAAATAATAAATGAATAAAATAAAGATCCATCAATAACTAAAAAAAAAAATGTAAAGAAAAGAAAAGAAACTATTCCGGGAGGACCTCTCTCGTCCCCTCCCTCCTTACCTGTCTGGTCTACTTCAGAGTCTGAAACCACGGTGGGCAAGAAATAGGAAGAGGGGTTGAATTTCAAGGTGATTCTCCTCAGCTCTCTTCCTGCTGGTGACAGCCCACCAAAATCAGACCAAAACCCAGAGAGGAGAAAAGAGGCTTTAATTTTACATAAAGTTTTCAGGGTTGGAGTTTTGACTGCTACACAAAACTGGACATCTCAACTACTAGAATGAGACTGGTTTGCAGGACTTGAAGTGAACAGATACTTTGATCATTGGGTAGTGACCAGAGAAGTCCCGGTGAATCAGGTCAGATAGTTAGTGGGTTCCAATTAAGGGTTTTTAATGTAAAGGCCACTCCTTGAGGTTAACTTGTAGAAACATTCCAAACATTCCAGTCAACTCTATGTCCCAAGGTGATTAGAAGAGGGAGGTGAGGTGAAGACTACATTCTGAAGGGCTAATCAATAGCATTGGTACTTTTCCAATACCTAATTAGCATAGATGTTGATCAATGCCTTTATCCAGTAGCTATAAAAGCCCCTAGACTAGTACATGGAGGTGGTGATCACTATCAGTCCCCTCTCTCCTTGAGGGAGTTCTCTTTTCATCTCACTTGAAATACATCCCATTTCTTTCACTGTTGTCTTCCATTATTGTCCATGGATTTTGTTCTTCAAAGTTGTGAGACAAGAATCCAGAAAGGAATTGGCAATGAACAGTTACGGTCCCCATTAAGAGCGGCAACACTCCACTTGATAATAGTAGAGAAGGATCTGACTTTGCCAGCTGCTATCCTCAGAGCTGACACCAGTAGGCATCCCCTGCTGATAAGCTGCCAACACTGAAATGGGCTTTCCCAGCTGCAGAGGCCTGCAATTTATGCAGACCCCACCCACTGACAGAAGTGGAGAATTGAGTTTCACTGAGACTTGCCCAAATTTTCATCTGAGGGGTGAGGAGAAAGGAGTCCCGAGAGCAAATGGAACCGGCTGCGTGGGGAGACATGTGGGAGGGGACCACAGCTGTTTCTGTTGCCAATAGCAGTGGACAGCTTATGGGCAGCAAGTAGCTCCATCATATGGGTGAAGAAAGCTGACTCCTGCACCACACTTTAACTTCTAAAAGGAACAACTGGGGAAAGTTTAGGAAAAATCTCCAGGCTCCCTGCTTCTCCATTAAGAGGCATTTCAGAGCTTTGTAACTGGGGGTGCTGCTGTATGTCTGGTACATTTACACCAGAGGCAGAGGGGCTGCAGATGTTTGAGATTCATCTTAGTTGTAATTTCTACTAGTAGGTAAGGTATTGCTGTATAACAAATAACCCCCAAAACTGAACAGCTTGAAACAGCAATGATCATTTATTATCTTGCACGGTTTCTGTGGGTCAGGAAATTTGGAAAGATTTGACTTGGCTGATTCGATTCAGTGTCTCATGAGGTGGGAGTCAAGAAGTCAACCAGTCAACAGACATCTAAAGGCTTCATGGGCCTGGAGGATCTGCACCAAAATGGCGTGCTCACATGGTTGGATATTGGCAGGTGACCTTAGTTCCTCACCATGTGTACCTCCTCAGGCTGCTTGGGTGTCCTCACAACATGGCAGTTGACCTAACCCAAAGAAAGTAGTTTGAGAGAGCAAGGAAGAAACTGCAATGTCTTTTGTGAGCCAGTCTGGGAAGCCACATGCTCTCACTTCTGCACATAGTCATCCTCTCTTGTACTTAGACATTCTATGATTCCCAGTGGGTGCCTGAAACTTTGAGTAGTACCAAACTCTTCTTACAAGCACTTTGATACAGGCACAGCCAATCCGATAACCAAGATAGTGACTAAGTGGCTAACAGGTGGGTAGCATATACACTGTGGATATGCTGGACAAAGGAACAATTCAGTTCCTGAGTGAGATGAGCTGGATGGTGTGAGATTTCATCAATTTTAAATTGGTTCATAATTTAAAATTTATGAATTATTTATATCTGAAATTTTCCATTTCATATTTTCAGAACACAGTTGATCTCTGGGGTGGGAGGGAGTGCCATTACCTACCATCAACTCTGATCTGAAAATATTAAATGGAAAATTCCAGAAATAAACAATGTATAAAGTTTTTCTTTTTCTTTTTCTTTTTCTTTTTTTTTTTTAGTACTGGGGATTGAACCCAGAGCTTCATACATGCTAGGCAAGTGCTTAGTGCTGATCTATATCCCCAGCCCTAATCAATCGATCGATCAATCTATTTATCTATTTATTTTTGAGAGAAGCTCTAAGTTGCCCAGAATGCCTTCAAACTTGCTCTCGTCCTGCCTCAGCCTCCAGAGTAACTAAGATTATAGGCATATGCCACCATGCCTGGCTACAATTTATAAATTTTAAACAAATTTTTTATAATATATTTTATTATTAGTTGTTAATCTCTTACTGGTCCTAATTTATAAATTAAACTTTATCATAGGTTTGTGTGAGTAGGAAAAATGTAGTATACATAGGTTCAGTACATCCATGGCTTCAGGCACCACTAAGGGTCTTGGGACTGATCCCCCAAAGGTATGGGGTCTTCGGCACTTTGCTCCTAAGAGGGCAGCAGGGGACTTGCGGGTGGGGTGGGGAGCCCGACAGTGCTGAGGATGGAAGGACAAACAGCAGTCAGTAGAGCTCTCCCTCCAGACCACCACACATATGGCAGAATGACTGCTTAGGCAACAGGCGGTCAGGTACTTAGAGCCTTGATCCCAAGTTCAGGAGGTGATTGTCCTTACAGGAAAACCAGAGAGCGCAGCATAAGGCATTATGGGACAGAGCTGTGGAACAAGGACATAGTGAAATGTTCCAGAGAGGTTCCCAGACAGCGAGTGTTACAGGATCACAAATACACACTGATTAAATTCTGGTTCACATGGTAAAATAAAAAAGCAAGAAACAAATTTGAGGCTGGGCATGGTGGTGTGCCCTTGTTTGCCAGCTACTCATGAGGCTGAGGTAAAAGAAGTTCTTAAACCTACAAGTTCAAGGTCAGCCTGGGCAAATAGTGAGATTCCCACCTTTTAAAAATAATTGGTTTTTTTGGCAAGGAAATCAGTAAAGCAGACTAACCCAAAAAGTATTAAAATAGATTGCAAAGTTAAAGTACATTTTTAAAGTGTGGTGCTGGTGTATGAATATACAGATAATGGAACAGAATACAAAAATCCATGAAAAGATCCAATTTCAAGAATTTTGATATATGCTAAGGGTGGCATTTCAAATCTGTGGAGGAAAAATGGAATATTCAACAGATAGTATTAGCAAAACTGGAGAACCAATTGGAAAAAAAGAAAGTGAGGTTACTGCCTCACATCAAAGTAGATGTCTCATGAATCAAAGGTTTAAATGTAAAAAGTAAAATAAAACCATAAAAGTATTGTCTAGTAATTAGAACAAAACATAAGAAAAACCATTTTATTTTCTTCTAATAGTTTTTACCAGGGATTGAACCCAAGGGCTCTTAATACTGAACCACATCCTCAGTCCTTTTTATACTTTATTTAGAGATAGAGTCTCACTAAGTTGCTGAGGCTGGCTTTGAACTCACGATCCTCCTGCCTCAGCCTCCTGCGCCGCTGGCATTACAGGCATGCACCACCATGCCTGGCTCAAACAGTTTTATTTTTTTAAAACACTATAACTGAGGAAAGTTTCAATTCTCCTGCTGCTGAGTAAAGCCAGGGAGTGAGAAGAGACAGAGGGTCATTAATAACTGACCAACTTGGAAGATGTGGGTCACACACCCTTAGTGACCCTCTGGGGACTCGGGATGTAAAAAATCTTTACCGGGAGGGAAAGGAGAAGCCAGTCAAGGGACAGAAGAAGCCCCTGACTGGAGATGTCCAGGTTCTGCTCCAGTGGCCTGGCATGAGAAGCCGTCCCAGCTACTCCCATCTTGGTGTCTTCAGTCTTAAAGGAGGAAGACAGAGATGAGGCAAGTCTACTTCAAATCCGCCCCACGGTTCCAAACAAAACATTCTCCAAACACCAACACGTCTGCATGCAGGGCTGAGCAGGAATCTGACCTGAAGGGCAAGGTAACAGAGGAAGCAGACACCAAAACCCACGTCAGAGGTGTCATCTACAGCAAAGCTAGTGGGAGACCAATAATACATTTCCAGCTGTATGACTTCCAAAATTAGTGATTTCTGAAGTCAACTAAAATCAAGGGACCCAGGAACAGTGTCACACGCCCGTAATCCCATCGACAAGGGAGGTTGAGACAGAAGGATTGTGGTTTTGAGGCCAGCCTTGGCAACTCAACCAGATCCTCAACAACTCTGCAAGACCCCAGCTCAAAAATGAAAGAGAGAAAGAAAGAAAGGAAGGGAGGGAGGGAGGGAGGGAGGGAGAAAGGGAGGGAAGCTAGAAGGTTTATTTAGATTTTTCCTCAGTTGGAGCATAACTCCCAGAAAATGTAGAAGGAAAGATCAATCAAATCAGCCTCATTAAAAAATAATAATAGTAGGTCCTTGTGGGAAAACCTATTGTAATAAAGTGCACTTGTTTTAATAAATGTATTAAAATTTAATGTTTATTATCTAATATTAATAATTATTAATAAATTTATTATAAATGGATCCAAAGGTTAATTTAATACATTAAAATTTAAAATTGAAGTATTTAAAAAATATTAAAATAGAACACTTTTTTTCTTTTTCCTTGACCCTAGGGATTGAACTCAGGAGCATTTTAGCACCAAGCTACAACTATGGCCTTTTTTACTTTTTATTTTGAGACAGGGTCTTGCTAAATTGCTGAGGCTGGCCTCAAGATTGTTTCTCCTCCCTTAGCCTCCTGAATAGCTGAGATTACAGGCATATACCACAGTGCTCTGCTAGTGAAGTACTATTAAAATATAAACTGGGTAAAAAATTTTTGCAACTCATATAGATATAGATAAGTATTCCTGAAAATTAATAAGAAACAAGGCCAGACATGGTGGCACACATCTGTAATCTCAGTAATTTGGAAGACTAAGAAGGATCATCACAGGTTTGAGGCCAGCCTGACAAGTTTAGGGAGCCCCTGTCTCAAGATAAAAAATAAAAAGGGGTGGAGATGTGGCTCAGTGGTAGAGCACCCCTGTGTTCAATCCCCAATACTATCAAAGAAAAAGAAAGAAAAATAAATAAATAAGCAAACCAAACTCAGTTTTAAAAAACTCAAACTCAGTTTTAGAAAAGGCTCTTCCTAGTAGAAAAATTGCCAGCCTCTCTGATAATAAGTAAAGAACAAGCTAAACTCACACTGAGAGCAGAGCACTGTGGTGCAAGTTTGTAATCCCAGCAACCTGGGAGGCAGAGGCAGGAGGATAGCAAATTCCAAGCCAACCTCAGCAACTTAGTAAAAAAAAAAAAAAAAAACATTAAAGGTCTGAGGGTGTAGCTTGGTGGTCAGTGTTCGCATGGGTTCAACCTCTAGTACGGAAAAAAAAAAAAAAAAGAAAGAAAAGAAAAGAAAAAAAATGGGGGCCAGAGAGCTGGGTATATAGATCAGTGGTAGAGCGCTTGCCTAGCATGCATAAGGCCCTGGATTCCATTCCCAGTACTGCAAATAAAGGAAAAAAAAATCACACTTTGAAACCTTTGTTCGCCATACAGTTTAACCAGAACAGAACATTTAACAGTGTGTTGACAGTACCTGGGGATGGGCACTTTCACACATTACTAGTGAAACGATAAACTCATGTCCTTGTAGATGTAAAGATGCTGGATGCTGGGAAATATCTACCCAAACTACAAAGGTATGTGCCCCTCTATTTCTAAGAACTTAATCTACAGATATCCTCCATGTAGATCACATATAAGGGAAGTTATTCACTGAAGTTACAAAGGATTGTAAGAACAAAGAGGGAACTTGTTCTAAGCAAGCTATGCCATAAACAAAGACCAGATCCTTTTTTTTAAGTACTTTTTTAGTTGTCAACTTTATTTATTTATATGCAGTGCTGAGAATCGAACCCAGTGTCTCACACATGCTAGGCAAGTGCTCTACCACTGAGCTACAACCCCAGCCCAACACCAGATCCTTTTGTCTTTTTCCCCAATGTCAGAATTTATTGAGTAACAATAGATACACACACTACATCACTTTCATCAGTTTTTTGTTTCTGTTTGTTTTTTTTTTTTTGGTACTGGGATTTAACCCAGGGGTACTTGATTGAACCCATTGAGCCACATCTCCAGCCCTTTTTATGTTTTATTTAGAGACAGAGTCTCACTAAGTTGCTTAGGTCCTTGCTAAGTTGGTGAGGCTGACTTGGAACTCATGATCCTCCTGCTCAGCCTCCTAAGGCACTGGGATCACAGCCACTGTGCCCAATTTCATCAGCTTTAATTCATTAAAAATACTTACAGTTCACTTGGTATCCTGACTGATCTTTTATTCCATTCCAGGCTTAATTATTAATATCTACAACACTCAAAAGTCACACATCACACTTTGTACAATGATACACACATATATATAGGTTACAAAAAGGCTAAGGAAGGGTTAAGGGGCCCAAAGGTTTCCAGAGGCAATGAGCAATGGTTGAGCGTGGATACAAATGCACAGAGCCACAGCAGATGGTCACATAAGGGTTTAAAGGAACTGGTTCTGCAGAGTGGAGGCAAGGGTCCAGGGACTGGCAGTTTCAAAGTGACAGCTTGAGGAGTCAGCTTGAAGTGAGCAGTGCTCCTTGTTGTGGGCGGGAGGAACTGAGCTGAGCTGAATCCCAGTGACAGTCAGAAGTTCATCATCATGACAGATTTTCCTGGACAAGGCTCATGACCAGAGACCAGGTGACGGGGTCAGTGTGCAGCCGTGTCCGGTCTTGGAATGCTCTTCCTTTTATGGGTCTTAGATGAGGAGATTACCTCTGCTGAAGTTGATAAGCGCCTGTGTTGGGTGTTTCTGGTATGATTTGAGATGCCTGTGTGTTCAGGTGCCCTGATTTAATTTGATAAGCTGGCTCGAACAAATCATTTATGAATTTGTGCCTTATGATTGTGCTGGGCAGATGGTAGATGTCTACTTGTAGAAACAAGGTGTAGAGAGTATCATCCTACCTTGGCCCTTTTCCTTAAAATGGAGTAACTCATGGGTAACGACTGCTTTATAAAATGAAGCAACTTACTCATAGCTAGGCACAGTCTGAAAACTTCTGTTCTCTAGATCACAGAATAATTTAACAGGACAGAGCTTGCTCTCCACAGACTAAATAATATTCATATGTCTAGAAGAATGGCAGAGATTAATATGCACTGATACAAAACAGACTTTAATAAACGCAGGCTGTGTCACTTCATGATGGGGATATCAGGTTGCTAAGTGATTTGGTCATTATGTGAACATCAAACTTGCACAAACTGAGACAGCTTCAGCATCACTAGGTAATATAATCTTATGGGATCTCCATCCCATTTGGGTCCATTGTTAAATGAAACATGGTCATGTAGTGCCTAAATGTACACTGTGTCATGAAGTAAGTGCAGAACCTTGAGAGTGTCACTATCTGTCTTAAGGGGGGATACTTACATCTATTTATTTGCTTGTGTACACAAAATCTGTGAATATTGCACAAGAAACTGGCAGTATTTCTTACTTTTGGAGTCACAAACTGAGTAGCTGGAGGATGGAGGAGAGTGGGAGAAAGAATTTTCACTTTGTAATCTTATTACTGTAATACTAGTTAATACTATTTCCAGGAAACAAAAAATAATAAAATGACTGGGCCCAAAGGCAAAGAAGTGCAGTCAGAGAGGTGCAAATATGTTTCTTATTTTATGGAGATATAATTCACATGCCATAAATTTACCCTTGAAGGCTACAATTCAGTGACTTTTAGCATATACACAAAGTTATACTGCCATCACCCTAATTGCAAAACATTTTTATCACCCCAAAGGGAAACCCATTAGCTGTCACTCCCCGTCTCCCTTTAGTTCCTGGCAACCACCAGTCTGCTTTCTCTACCTATGGAATTGCCCACCCTGGACATTTCATAAAAATGAAATCACGCAATACGTGATGTTTTGTGGCTGGCTTGTTTCACTTATCAAAGTGTCCTTGAGATTCATCTATGATGTTGCATGTTGCAAAAGAACTTCATCCATGTTTAAGACTGAATAATATTCTGTTGAGTGGATATACCACATTTTACTTATCTACTCGCCAATTGATGGGCATTTGGAGTTGTTTCTACTTTTTGGCTATTGAAAATAATGCTTCAGAGTTGGGCATGGTGGTGCATGCCTGCAATCCCAGCACTTTGGGAGGCTGAGACGGGAGAATTGTGAGTTCAAAGCCAACCTCAGCAACTGCGAGGCACGAAGCAACTCAGTGAGACCCTGTCTCTACATAAAACACAAAATAGGGCTGGGGATGTGGCTCAGTGGTCGAGTGCCCCTGAGTTCAATCCCTGGTACAAAAAAAAGAAAAAAGAAAGAAAGAAAAGAAAAGAATGCTTCGGAAATGCAGATTTTGATCCCCACTGATTCCAAGGTATCTTAATACTCAAAGCAAGAATCCACTCTGCCTTGCTTCATGGTGAGTGCCTTCTGCACACAGGAGGAAACAGGTTGATCTGGTCCAAATGTGAAGAGTCAAAATCTCATTAAAGTCAAACGTTCTCTTTCCCATTTCATGCACTTCTCACCCATCTTCCCGGGTCCTTCATGATCTTTTCCTTTCTCCTCTTTCCCTTTTCTTGGGGGAGTGGGGAGAGTGCTGGGGATTGAACCCTTGATCTCAGTGTGCTAAGTGCTTGCCCTACCACTGAGCTACACCCAGGGCCCTTTTCCTTTCTTCTCCCTGGGCTGCTACACTTTTTCCCTCTCTGCATTCCCGGTTCTTCTCTCCTCTCCCTCCAGCACACCTTTCTTCCTTCCTTCCTTTACCATGCATATTTTTCAATTCCCCCTATTTGCCAAGCTACACAATCATCATCACCTGAATTAACTCACCCTGGAAAAAAATTGAAAAGCCGGCACACCCAAGCTTTGTTTGAATAGTCATTTTTACCATTAGCTCCTTGCCTGCAAGGCAAGAGGTTTGTTCAAACCAGCCCTGCCTCGCCATCTGGGGTAAATGTGAAGCTTGGGTATTCTTCAAATCCAGACTTACTGAGCCCCAAGAGACTGTCTTAACAGAGATTACTATCTATCAGGCAGCTCCTGGACAATGTTTAGCTCCAGATAAGATCTGGGGAAGCAGGAGATCCGGAGAAGTCTCTGGCACACACACACACACACACACACACACACACACACACACACTCCTGTCTCTGTCCCCAGAAACATCTCTTTGTAGGGAGTCTCCTGAGAAAGTAAACCAGAGCAGATCGTTAACATGACCAGTTAGAGGTCAGCCTCTGCAGCCCATTTCCAGAGAGAGTTCCACCCATACTGCCGAGCGGGCCTGAGATGTGAAAGGTCTGAGCTGCAGACCAACTCTTGCTCAGAAACTGAGGCCATTCTGCTACAGCCTGAATGAAACTTGTTTGGATTTTTAAATTATGCATACCATTGCTCTATCATTTGCCAAAATGTTCTTTAGTGGGATCGAGACATTCCTGTCTTTTCCTTTATGGTTCCACTCTGGCAGCGTCAGCTCTCATCTTACCTATTACCCCCTCCTGATCTTGCCCCGGTCCAACCCATGCTCCACAGTGGCACGGCTTGATCATCCTCCCTCACTGCCCTGGCAGTTCCTGCTCCATGCTTTGGTACCAACAGGACAAAATCTGATTTTTTTTTTTTTGTACTGGGGATTGAACCTGGGGTTGATCTACCTCTGAGCCATATCCCCAGCCCTTCTTATTTTTTATTTTGAGACGAGGTCTTGCTAGGTTGCCAAGGCTAGCCTCTGACTTGTGATCCTCCTGTCTCAGCCTCCCAAGTCCCTGTGATTACAGGTGTGTGCCACCACACCAGGCTCATAGTCCATTCTGATCTTGGTTTATGGACATACATCTTCCCATGGTTTTTCCACACATGGCTTGACTCCAACCCAGCAAGACTGACTCACTCTTCTCCCAACACCCCAAGCGCATTTGGCCTCACTCCCTGTTCTCTGTCTAGAGAGCACCTCATTTCCTCATCTGACAGATATTTACAAAGTCCCCACTATGTGCAAAGAGGCAGGACTTCACAGAGACACAAACAACTAGGGAGGGAGGCAGACAGGGAAGTTCTAACCCAGTATGGGAGTGGTGTGGGGCTGGGGAGCAGGGAGCCAGTGTTGTGGGGTCAGGCAGGGAAGACTAACACCAGCGACATTTGCTCATCTCCCTAACAGCTCTGCTCGATAGGGATGGAGAGGAGGCGATCAGGATCCAGCAAGTGCCCCTAGCCACTTTACTAAATCTTACTGGTAGCCGGACGCAGTGGCGCAAGCCTGTAATCCCAGCATTTAAGGAGGCTGAGACAGGAGAATCACGAGTTCACGCTTAGCAAGGCGCTAAGCAACTCAGTGAGACCCTGTCCCTTCCTCAGCATAGCCTTTGCAGGTCCCAAGTCATCACCCCTGGGAAACAAGAGCTCTTATGTTCTGCATTTCGTTTTGCAAGTAATGACATATACCCTGATTCTTGGCAGTGTTTTTAAACTGAGCATGCATGTTATATCTTGCCCCCCAGCTCGATACTGTGCTCCTGTGGGCAGGACAGAGTTTCATAGACACTATTTTGTACACAGTAGGCAGTCAATAAAAATATCTGCTGAGTGAATAAATGAATGAAACTACTCATAGCACCGTGTTATCTATCCAAAAACCAGCCCGGCAACACAGGGGTAATTACTCTTTCCCACTTCCCAAGGAGTGCTGGATAGATGAATTCATTTGTATCCATAATGAGATTTGACTCTTCAGATGACAAATACTAAATCTTGTGGGTGGGGGGAAAGAAGGTTTATGGACTATGTTTTACCTGGGGATAGGGGTCTCCGTGAACCTCTTTTTAACATATGTCTCACGTCTCCTTTAAACTCAATGAAAACACAGTGGAGAACATAAAATAAAGGAGGACTTATTTTTCCTCTTAAAATGTCTTTTTTTTTTTTCTTCAGTGTCTAGAATGATCTCTGAGCACCAGACACGTGCTGCAAAAAATCAGAAGAAAAAAAAAAAACAAGAAATGTACAAGTAATGCAGAGCTGAGCCTGGAGGGTGGGGCTGCCTGCCTTCTCCAACTGGCTCTCCAGGACACCAAAGCTCCCAGAACCTTCTCACTCAGCAATTAGGACTGTGGGAGCCACACCCAGGCCCCAAGCACTCTCCCGCTCTTGTTTCTGGGAGAAAATTCTGCTGAGCATTGACGAAATCTGCAAGGAGATTAAAAATAATTGAGGGAGACCCAGGGTTCTGCTCTCCTCCTCTTTCCCTCCAGGGCTGCAGCTGCTGCTCCCAGGATGCTGTGCAGGGTGGGAGGTGGCCTTTGGGGGAAGCGCTGGGCCTGCTGGACCCCACCTTTCTTCTTCAAGGCTGCTGGGGGGAGGACACCAGGCTTTCCCTTTTCTCCACCTCTCCTTCTTGCCAGTTTTCTGACTCCACCACCTTCTGCTCTGTCTGCTCACTAGCTTGTGCTACCTGCCTGGTTGACAGGTGAGGTTCTCTTCTCTTCCCAACTGCTCGCCCTCTGTCTGGGCAACTCACTCATTCCTTTGGCATTAAATACTCCACCTCAAGCAGTGACTCTCTGATCTTCACATCCCCTTACACACACTTGCCAGCTCATAGATCAGACACATCAGGCCCGAAGCATCACAGTCTCTCTCCAAGCTTGATTCTTTTTTTAAGTTTATTTTGTTTATTTATTATTATTATTTTGATGTGGTACTGAGGATTGAACCCAGGGCTTCACACATGTGAGGCAAGCGCTCTACCACTGAGTCACAACCCCAAGCCCCAAACCTGATTCTTGTTGACTTTCCATCTTGATGGATTGCGCCACTGTCTACCCTGTGTCCAAGCTAGAAACTTGGACACAAGTTTCATCCACCTACTTCCTTCTCTACAGTGACATGAGCTGTCAATCTCACCCTTTGCATCACCCCAAGGACGCCCAGCCTTCGTCCCTGCCCTCAGTCTCTCTCTCTTTCTCTCTTTCCCCACTCCCCAATCTGTTTCCCAAACTGACTTCCACATTTTAGCCAAAGGGATATTTTTTAAATGATAACCTGGTTATGTTCTTTCCCTACTTAGATTATTTCACTGGAATTACACTGTCTGAAATAGTGGTTTCTAAACCTGGAGCTTTGGAAATATACTCAGGAGCTTTGCAAAAATAGATTTTGAGAGCCCCGGGGCTGTGCATATCTCTGGGGAGTCTTACACAGTCAGTCCCACCTTGGAGCTGGTTATGAAAAATCACTTTCCTGAAGAATGATCTTCAAGATCCTTCGAAGGACACACCCTCCTTTAGCCAAACTGAATGGTTTTGTTGCCTCATGGGGACTTCTGTTCTCTGCAGAAGTGATTCTGCTATCTAGGTGCCTTCTCCAACCCAGGGCTTCCTTGATGTCCTCAGTTCCATCTTCCTTTGAGCCCAAGGCAAGCTCTCTGTACTTCTGTACTGTACACTTTTTACATTGTACCTGTGTTGCTGTGTGTGTGTGTGTGTGTGTGTGTGTGTGTGTGTGGTGGTGCTGGATATAAACTCAGAGCCTCCCATATGTTAGGCAAGAGCTGTACTGCTGAACTACATGCAGTTTTTAAAAAGATGTCTCTCCAACCTACCATGCTCCTGGATAGGCAGAATCAATATTATTAAAATGGCCATACTACCCAAACCACTATACAGATTCAATGCAATCCCAATTAAAATCCCAAAGGCCTTTCTTATAGACATAGAAAAGGCAATCATGAAATTCATTTGGAAAAATGAGAGACCAAGAATAGCTAAAGCTATCCTTAGCAAGAAGAGTGAAGCAGGAGGCATCACAATACCAGACCTTAAACTTTACTACAAAGCAGTAGTAACAAAAACGGCATGGTACTGGCACCAAAACAGACATGTAGACAGACCAATGGTACAGAATAGAAGACACAGAGAGTAATGCACGTAAATACAGCTATCTCATACTAGACAAAGGTGCCAAAAACATACATTGGAGAAAAGATAGCCTTTTCAACAAATGGTGCTGGGAAAACTGGAAATCCATATGCAGCAAAATGAAACTAAACCCCTATCTCTCACCATGCACGAAACTCAACTCAAAGTGGATCAAAGACCTAGGAATTAGACCAGAGACCCTGCGGCTAATTGAGGAGAAAGTAGGTCCAAATCTTCATCACGTGGGATTAGGCCCCAAATTTCTTAACAAGACACCTATAGCACAAGAAATAAAAGCAAGAATCAATAAATGGGATGGACTTAAACTAAAAAGCTTCTTCTCAGCAAGAGAAACTATCAATGAAGTGAACAGAGAGCCTACATTCTGGGAGCAAATTTTTGCCACACGCACATCAGACAGAGCACTGATCTCCAGGATATATAAAGAGCTCAAAAAACTTA
>PVHX01021825.1:0-28946 GCA_004024805.1 Geosciurus inauris
AATCTATTACAGGGCTGGGGTTGTGGCTTAGTAGTAGAGCGCTTGCTTCACATGTTTGAGGCACTGGGTTCGATCCTCAGTACCACATAAAAATAAATAACTAAAATAAAGGTACTGTGTTCTACAACTAAAAAATATTAAAAAGAAAAGAACCTATTACAAATCACCTAAAAGAAATGCCACTAGAACCAGGTACAGTGGCACATGCCTGTAATCCCAGTGACATGGGAGGCTGAAGCAGGAGAATAGCAAGTTTGAGAGCTCAGCCTTAAGCAATTTAGTGAAACTCTGTCTCAATATAAGAAACAAAAATTATGGGGCTGGGGTTGTGGCTCAGTGGTTGAGTGCTTGCCTCGCATGTTTGAGGCACTGGGTTCAATCCTCAGCACCACGTAAAATAAATAAAGATATTGTGTTCATCTACAAATTAAAAAATTTTAAAAAAAAGAAACAAAAATTAAAAGGATGTAGATCAGTGGTAGAGCACCCTTGAGTAAAATCCTCAGTCCCACACTCATACAAAAAAACCCCAAATCTGATTCAATCAAATGATCTCTTTAAGTATCCAAAACTGGCATGGAATGAGAGTAGTATCTCACCAGATTGTACTCTATTTCAAGATAAATTAATAGTGTGCACATTCTAAAAGTCTTTGTAAGGCCTTGAATACCCTGAATATAGGGTAATTCTCTTTGTGTGTGTGTGGTACTAGGGATTAAACCCAGAGGTACTCTGCCACTAAGCTATAATCTCAGCCCCTTTCATTTTTTATTTTGGGACAAGGTCTTCCTAAATTGCCTGGGCTGGCTTAGAATTTGCAATTCTCCTGCTTTAGCTTCCTAAATTTCTGGGATTACAAGTGTGTGTCACTGCGCCCAGCTAACATTCTCTTCTTTATTTTCTTTTTGGTACTGGGGATTGAACTCAGGGGTACTCAACCACTGAGCCACATCCCCAGCCCTATTTTGTGTTTTATGTAGAGACAGAGTCTCACTGAGTTGCTTAGCGCCTCGCAGTTGCTGAGACTGGCTTTGAGCTCACAATTCTCCTATCTCAGCCTCCCAAAGTGGTGGGATTACAGGCGTGCACCTGGCTTAACACTCTCTTTTCTAAAGGAAAATTTGGAGGGAAAATACTTTGACTTGTATTTGGTTATAACTGTTTTACAGATATGAAGCCATATTCACAATATATGGATAAGTGAGAAAGACAGGTAGGTTATCTAAAAATGTGAGGTATCAACTCATATTAAAAACACACACGGGGGGCTGGGATTGTAGCTCAGTGGTAGAGCGCTTGCCTTGCATGCGTGAGGCCCTGGGTTCGATCCTCAGTACCACGTACAAAGCAATAATATAAAGACATTGTGTCCATCTACAACTAAAAAAAATTTAAAAAAAACAAAACAAAACACACACAGGGGGCTGGGGCTGTAGCTCAGTGGTAGGGCATTTGCCTCACACATGTGAAGGACTGGGTTTGATCCTCAGCACCACATTAAAAAAATAAATTAATTAATAAACAAAGATATTGTGTGTCTATCTACAACTAGAAATATACTTAAATAAAATAAATACTTAAAAAAACACAGGATAAAGATCTGACAGATAGATGTGGGAAAAAGAAAAAGAAAACAAAACTCCTCTGTTGGTATTTTGCAAATTTTCTATATTGAACAAGAATAATTTTGTAATAAGAAATTTAAATCATGTTTCCAAAAGTCATGGATGTCTTTACATATCTACTTATGGATATACACACATCTACAAATATACATATTTAGAGACAGGGTCTCACTAAGTTGCTTAGCACCTTGAGGTTGCTGAGGCTGGCTTTGAACTCACAATTCTCCTGTCTCAGCCTCCCAAAGTACTGGGATTCACATATTTACATATATTCACATATTTCTAGTAGAGAGGATCTTAATAAACTATTAAATGTGAAAATTGCATGAAAACAAAGTACATAGCTCATGTACTTGCTATTTGTAAATAAACGTGACACAATGTATAAGACCTGACCTGTTGACCTGTTCCAGATTAATATTTCCAGGCTTTCTGCTAAACTATATAAGTCTACTGTGACATTACTAATTGGATCATTTGTAGCCTGACAGCACAAATCACCCCAACACACTTTCTACCACAACAAAACATTAATTATTGTAAGGTCATGATTGTTTTTTCCTTAAAATTAAAAAGCCAATGTTATTGAGGTATAATTTACATACAATAAAATATACCCATATTAGTTAAATATGCATTTTATGAGTTTTGACTGGCTCTAGGTAAGCTGTAATGTGCTTTCCGTCAATATATAGATAGACAGAAGTGTTTTCTGAATGAAGAAAAAATTTTCTCCATTTGTTATGAGAATGTTCTCCTTATTTAGATCCCTTGATAACCAGTATTTCACAGGAGCTGTTTTTCTGAGAGTGGTGCTGGTCAGTAGATTGTAAAACAAGATTTCTTAACCAGTAAAGCATGAGCACTGAATTCTTTTGTGTTAAACTCACCTATTGGTGAGAACTGACCCTATTAGCACATTAACTCTGAGAAATGTATTTAAAAATCTATTTCTACATGTTTTCTATTTCATATATTTATATACACTTTTAAGGCAACCGTGGGCACGAACATTTCTGCATGGTCTGTTTTGTGGCCAAGAGCACAGAGGAATCTGCAAGACATGGCGCTGCAATCAGGTAACATCAACACAAAATAGAGTGAACCGCACTCAAACAGATGACCACGAACTTGTCACTTTAGTGCTCTAACTAAATATACTAAGAAGTCACAGATCACCAAAACAAGCCTCACAGGTAATGTTGTTAGGCCTACCTTTACCTATGTCTATTCTCTAGAGACTTATAGGTTCTTTGAAAGCAAAACCTCTCTTCTCCTAAGCCTATTCTTAAAGAAGACACCAAATTGGGACGCTGTCAAAAAAGTCAAGTAAAGTATGCAAGAAGTTTAAAGCCTTACCTGAGCTCTTCTGGTTGGTGACTGGCTTGCCTTCCTGAGGCACAGCGTGCTGGAACACATGCTGAGCACCCTGTACGGTGGCCCTCTTCAGACAGATGTCCAGCAGGTCGTGGGTGGTCCCGACATTTTGGGCGAGTACGAACTGAGAGTCAGAATTCAGTTTCTGAATCAGAGCGGCTACCTTCTCCGAATTCAGTCCTGTTGGGAGACCAAACGGGATTTTAGCACAAAAAGAGGCTGAAGAGGGCTGATCCGATGCTCCCACGTCCCGGTCTAACTTTGCGAGCGCATCCTGAGGTGACCACTGCAGCCGGAAGCCCTTTACCGGCGTCCTCCTCCAAGATGCTCTCTCTCCAGGCCGCTCCCGGCCGCCTGGAAAGCTCCATCCCCCCGCATCGCCCCTGGTCCCAGCCCCGGGGCCCTCCGCGCCGCCGGGCCTCACGGGTCCCGCTGAACCCCCAGAGAGGACTCCGCCAAGCACTCGGCGGAGAAGAGCGGCGCCTCACCCGCGTTGTTCATGGCGCCCACGCTGCCCAGCGGGGTAACGTTAGTTTTCAGGGGTCTTCAGGTGAGCACTGAGGTTGCACCGCGGCCAGCTGCCTAGGTGGCCCAATCTGGCTCTTGTACCCGGAGCGCCGGAAAAAGGAAACCCGCTCGGTGGCGGCTGAGGCCCGGAGAAACGGGGTCCGCGGAGGGACAAAACTCCCCCCTCGCGTTGCTGAGTCAGCGCCTTCAGGGCTGGCCCCGCCCGGGGGAGGGCCAACGGGGGCGGCCTAGCTGACGCGTGCGGTGCGGCTGGCGCCCCAGCCCGGGCGGGTCCGAAAGCTATTGCGGCCCCCGCTTGCAGTCGCGCAGTCGCTGGCGCTGCCCACCTTCGGGCCTGGCGGCGCCAACGCCTGCGGCCGTCTGAGGTCCGGCTTCCTGGCCACAGAGGCGCCCTCCCGGGATCAGCCCCAGTCGGAGGAGGGAGGTTGAGGGCTTCCACTTGGCGCCCACACCCCGAATATTCTAACATCGAGGAATTGACCCCATTAAGCCTTTTGAGAAGCCATAACCGCGCTGGAGGCGGTGAAAAGGAACCGAAGGGCCCAAATTAGGCACGGAGCTTAGGATGGGTTGGCACGTCTCGAGAAATCCAGCCAAAGACTTTTCCTTAAGCATCCTTTGCGGACCAATCACTGCATTTTCAATGACAACTTGTTGCTCGGGTTCTAGTTAGAACCAAGTTCTTGTATTTGAAGGGAAGTTGGAACCAATCCCTTTCCCACCCACTCAGAAGCTACTATCACGGGTTCTACAAATATACATCTGCTCATTTCAAGAAAACTACGCATTCTGGGCTTCACGGAGTCCTTGAGTGGCTCCCACTTAACCCAGCATGTACCAAAGTGAATGACATAGTTCAGTCTTACACATCAATACTGTTTGGCCAGGCTCTCTATAAAATCTATAGATGATGTCCCCACACCCAGTCTTTCAAGATAACTCAGCAGCTTTCCAAAGTTTTAGGGACCCACAGGAGATAAAACAAGTACACATATATTTGCCTTAACACTGAAACTCTGCTATTCAAAACAGTGAGAATTTTCTGTGGAACCATAATCTTGGTTGTAGATTGAAAATCATCACTCGTTCTAAGGGATATCGATATCTGGAAAAGTCCATATTCAGGCACCAGTCATTTAGACTTTATGTCCCTAGATGGACAGAGCTGAAGTTTGGCGATATAACATAGCAACTGTTTCCAAGGGGGGCCCATTAACCATCCTATTCTGAGATTCTTCCAGTATCTGAAGAAAAGAAACACGCTAAAAATTACACTGAAAGAAACCATCACTTCTTTACAAAACGATGTTCAAGCTTCCTGCCCAACTAAAATCATAAAATTTTATTCAATATCTGCCATATACCAGGCCCTGGGCAAGTTGCTGATGATATGAACATGAATGAAAAAACTTAATCTTACACTTAAACTCAATAATGTGGTGTGAAAAAGATGCAAAACAACTTTTAGAGAATACCAGTTGTACTGTAGGAGAAACGGTGATCTGTTAATTAGGGTCAGGGTGCCTGAATGAAAAGGTGATAAAGCTGAGGGGTGTAGATCAGTGATAAACAGCATGCCTAGCATGCATGAAGTCCTGGGTTCCGTCCCCAGGAACACACAGACACACACACACACACACACACACACACACACGATGTTACAAGTGAGCATAATCTTGAAGAGTGAATAGGATTTTATAAGGCAAAGACTGGAGAAGGGAATTCAAGACACCTACAAAGGTAGACAGACATTAAAGCACACGGCAAAATCATGTTCAAGCCACTGTGCTTCAATCTGATGTGGTTAAGAGCAAAGAACATGTTGAGATCAGAGGCAAGGTGTAGGACTGGAAAAGTAGGTTTGGGTCAGGATATGAAAGGTTTTATACGCCACACCTGTGCATCTGGACTTTATATATGTTTAATTAGAAGTCAAAATAGATTTTTAAACAAAGGAACAATATGCTCAGATCTGTGTAAAGAAAAATCTGGCAATGGAGAGGGTGATTTGAAGGGGAGAGATTCTAGAAATGGAGAAATTTGTTAGAAGGTTATTCTAGTATTGCACTAGAGTAGATAACAAGAGCCTTAGACTGTGGAGAGGGAAGAGGCACAGAGAATCTTGAAGTTTTCAGTTGAATGAGACTACAGAAGGTGGTGTCATTAAACAAGAGAAGGCATACAAGAAAAATAGGTATGTTTGAGGGTATGTAAATTGCAGATCTGAATTCAGTTTAAGCCATGGCAAATTTGGAGTGCCTACAGGAAACTCAGGAAGAGAAGTCCAGCAGACACATGAAAAAATGTCTAGAGATTAGATAAGTCACATTGGTTAGAGATGAAACCACGAAAGTCAACAAGGTTGCAGAGGGAAAGAGGGCAGAGCAAGAAAGAGACAAGGACCAAGGATAGTACTCTGGAATGCAGCATACAGTTAGTTGCACAGGTGTTCAGGGCATAAGAGCATCAGGCTGAGTGTGGTGAGCAGGAGTGGAAATCCATTCCAAGCTTGGCTCTGCTTGCTGTTCCCAGTCAGGGCTTGACATAACTTTTGCTACCCTCCACAGGGGAGGGAGTTTAGCATGAGCTCTGGAAACAGTAACATTTCCATTACAAAATTAGAGTAGAACAAGGGTTTTTTTTTCCTGGAATCCTAAAAGATGGTGAATGAGACTACAAGCTGTGGAAAAGTTATGACTGAATATGGCAGCTGCATCAGAGACAATTCCAGAGAAGGCAATGGCAATGGAAGGGCGAAGTGGACAGAAGCCACGTTGCAGTAAGTTGAGAGGGATATAAATAATAGGGAAGCTCTTTTGGGAGAAAGGAAAATTTTATATCTATTGATATGAGGAAGGAATCAGTCCAGATGAAAAATTAAATGTATGTCAGAGAGGGTACAATTACTAACAGAGTTCCGGAAAACAGGAGATGGAATCGTGGGGGAAGGTGGAGGGGACCAGTTTTACAACTACTGCCACCCTTTTCATGCCGGTGATTATGTTTCTCCACCCCATTCCCAGAGATAGATATCGTCATCTCTTTGCCAGATCTCCTACTCTGCTCTTGTTGCCAGGGTGGCACCCTTCCTACCAGCTTTCCACCTGACAACTCACACCCATACACTCAGCCCCCATGTGGGCATGCAAAGGAGGTGCAGAATAAAACTGGTTTTCCAATGTGTCCGCCCCAAATATGGACCCAGGAAGACTTTTCCACAAGGATAGAATGCTTAGGAGCTATCCCTCTAACTCCAGCTGGAAGAGATGTTGTAGGGCCCAGTGACACCTCACTGGATGAAGCAATTAGCAACAGACTTCTAGTATCAAATCTATAACATTAGAAAAGAAAATCTTTAAAAATCCTACAAAGCAGCACCATCTGCCATTATATGTAGGTCTTCTGCCTATTGCTTCTATGGAGCTCCACCCAGTTAAAATAAACAGCACTGGTCTCAAGACAAAATTTCCATCCTGTGGTTCCTCCCTGGCTGTCCACTCATCTTTGACTACTGGTCAAAGTTTGACTATTGGTCAACCACTTCTGCTTTGGTGAAAAAGATAAGTTTCTTAAGTTGAATGGAAGTTTGGGCTAGAATTCAAACATTTTGCAATTCTATGAAATTCATTCACTTTGAAGTGTTGTCTCAACTAAATTTGAGATATGCTCTGGTCAGAAAGTCTCCTGAACTGATAGTAAACTTGTGGATCAAATTCAGCTCGTAGAGCTTTTGTTTGACTTTCCTGGTGATGTAAATTTTTTGAACCAATATTTAGTATCGAAGCCAGGTACGGTGGCGCACACCTGTAATCCCAGCACTTTGGGAGGCTGAGACAGGAGAATCGCAAGTTCAAAGCCAGCCTCAGCAACTACGAGGTGCCTAAGCAACTCAGTGAGATCCTGTCTCTATATAAAACACAAAATAGGGCTGGGGATGTGGCTCAGTGGTCGAGTACCCCTGAGTTCAATTCCCGGTACCAAAAAAAAAATTAGTATAGAGAAGTTTTGCATGAAAGTCTGGGTCACTGATTTCTCTTTAAAATACTGCTTTTTCCCTGTGATAGTTATTTCTCTATCAAAAGTAAAAAAACAGGGGCTGGGATTGTAGCTCAGTGATACAAGCACTTGCCTTGCATGCGTGAGGCACAGGGTTCGAGCCTCAGCACCACATAAAAATTAATAAAGATATTGTGTTCATCTACAACTAAAAAAATATTTAAAAAAGTAAACAAAAAAACACATCAAAGGGGTCCACATGATTTTATATCTAGCTTGCTTCACTCATTTAGATTTATTGTCTGTGGATATTTGAATTCTTCAACCCATGATGTAGAGTGACTTAAGTGGGGTTTGGGAGAATGACCTCTCCCCTTCCATCCTCATCTGTTCCCTCACCCTCATCCCTGGAGTGAGCGGAGACAGCCAGAACTGACCTGGTAAGGCTTTGAAATACTGGATCCTGGGCCCAAAGAACTTACATCTTTTCACTACAATTTTCCTCCAGAATGTGACTTATCCATCTGAATGCAGATGAACTGGCAGCTTTACAACATCTACCTTCTCTGCTGCTCCTAAACTCCAGCCTTAAGCCAACCCTTATTTTTCTCCTTCCTAGGTCAAAGAGCTTCCTTCAGATTCAGATTTTAAATATTTCAACATATTTGATATTAGTTGTAAATTAGGTCTGGTGTTTTATTTTTTTATTGTGTCCATCTCCAACTAAAAATATTTTTTAGTTGGAGATGGACACAATACCTTTATTTATTTATTTTTATGTGGTGCTGAGGATTGAACCCAGTGCCTCAACACATGCTAGCAAGAACTGTACCACTGAGCTACAACTCCAGCCCCTATTATTTTGTTTTGTTGAAACATTGTCTACTGTTCTTGGATGATGTTGTTATCTCTGCAATATTTCTACCTCTAGATATGACATTTCTGTAGGTCACTGTTTTTCTAGATGCTGGCAATTCACAGAGCACTCTAGGCAGAGGAAACAGCCTTTATACAGGCAGAGGCATGAATGGGCTTGGTGTGATTCAGAAACAATGAGAAAATTTGATTGAGTTTTTGAGTACTGTCATCCCTTGGTAACTGCAAGGAACTGGTTCCAGGACCCCCTGAGGATGCTCAATTCCCTTATATAGAATGGCATAGAGCCATATGTAGTAGCTGTAATCCTAGCTGCTTGGAAGACTTAGGCAGGAGGATCACGTGTTTGAGGCCAGCCTGGGCAATTTAGCAAGACCCCATCTCTAGATTACTTAGATATCTAACAATGTAAGTGCTGTGTAAATAGTCATACCGTATTGTTTAGGAAATAATGACAAGGGGGAAAGTCTGTATATGTTCAGTACAGATGCATTTTAAAAAATATTTTCATTCAGCATTTGGTTCAATCTGCAGATGTGGTGTCTGTAGGTATGGAACCCATGTATACAGAGAGCCAACTGTATTTGAATTATGGGAATTTAAAATTGTTCATTATAAACCACTCAGCACAGTTTGAAGCAATGTGAAACCCTCATAACATTTAACATTTGTCAGGAATTGTATACTTTCAAAATTGGTGGTGGTGAAGTGAACTAGAAACTATTTATGCTATTGCCACATGGAGGAGCCATTTTAACTAGAAAAATAGTATTTTTCCCTTCAATAAATTTATACTTATTATGAGAAAATAGTCTTGAATCATGGAAGGGTTGGGTTTTTTTGTTTTGTTTTAGTTTTGGTTTTGTTTTTTTGGTGCTAGATTGAACCCAGGGGCACTCTACCACTGAACTACATCTCCAGCCCCCTTTTTTAATTTTTTGTTTTGAGACGGGGTCTTGTTAAACGCCCACTAGCCTTGAACTTGCCATCCTCCTGCCTTAGCCTCCCTAGTCGCTATGATTACAAGCATTTGCCATTGTGCCTAGCTGAATTGTGGAAGCTGAAAATTTTGTGTGAAGGTTTTAAGACTGTATACCCCTGGGGCTGGGGTTGTGGCTCGGTGGTAGAGCACTTGCCTAGCATGTGTGAGGCACTGGGTTCGTTTCTCAGCACCACATATAAATAAATAAAATAAAGATCCATTGACAACTAAAAATATATTTTTTAAAAAAGACTGTATCCTTTTCATAAATGCCAAATGCTCCAGAACCTGGTGTGACAGGAGTGTAGACTAAATGGTGGGGGAGAGAAGGTGTACAAGAGGTGAGGAAAGAGGCTAAAAGAAATGTCATAGTCATATCTGGAAGCACTTTGAAGGGTATATATTCTTTATTCTTGGGGATATTACCATATCCACAAAAGCCCCCAAAGAGAAAAATGAAAGAGAACCATCTTCAAATGATATTTTCACGGAACCAGGTCTGTTTTGCCCTGCATGCAGTATACTGATCATTGAAACGATACATT
The DNA here is from genome assembly GCA_004024805.1 of Geosciurus inauris. Classification (NCBI taxonomy): domain Eukaryota; kingdom Metazoa; phylum Chordata; class Mammalia; order Rodentia; family Sciuridae; genus Geosciurus; species Geosciurus inauris. Next base: position 9,930 of record PVHX01021825.1, read on the forward strand.
TTGCAAAGAAAGTTTATTCAAGAGGTGGCCACATATGGAGACAGGGAAGCAACTCTCAAATCCACCTCCACCAGGGTAGCAATTGGGGCTACTAGAAGCTGAGGTATGAAAAAAGTGATTGGAAGTTAGGAAGTAATTTGTAGTCTGCGCACTTGTAGTCAAACTTCATCAGTTGTTACCATCATGATCCACATGTCAGAGATGTGATCTACACCTCTAAAATTGGTGACTAAGAGCAAATGAGGTGAATTAAGTCTTCAGGATTTATTTAAGTTTTCACTTAGTTTCACTATTGCCCATAAAGGCAATAGGTTGGCATTATATTTATCTAAAATTTCTCTCTCCCTAATCCTCATTCATTTATTCAGCTGCTTATTGAACACCTACTGTTTGGCCATGAACTGTTCTAGACATTTGAAATACAAAAATGTGGGCTGGGGTTGTGGCTTAGTGGTGAAGCGCTTGCCTAGCATGTGTGAGGCACTGGTTTGATTCTTAGCACTGCATATAAATAAATAAAATAAAGGTCCATTGACAACTAGAAATATTTTTTAAAAAAAGAAATACAAAAATGTATAAGACTTTAGTTGCTGACCTCAGGAATTTTAATTTAGGGGGGACATGAACAAAATTAGTCATTGTTTTTTGATCAAAATACAAAACAAATTTCATCAAGAATTGCTGTGTCAGGCACTGCATTAGACACAGAAATACATAGGACAATCAGATAGACAAGGTCCCCATCCTGCTAGTGCTTACATTCTAGTGGGTGAGACAGATAGTAAACAAATACATTAAAAAAATGCAGATAATTTCAAATAATGGTATAAAGAAATTACAACAGGATGATGTGATAGTGACTGTCCAGGTATAAAAGTGGCATGAAAGCCTTCTCTGAGGCCAGGGGCAATGATACAGCTCACAATCACAGTGACTTGGGAGGCTGAGGCAGGAAGATCACAAGTACAAGCCCAGCCTAGGAAACTAGTGAGACTCTGATTCAAAAAAAATTAAATAAATAAAATATATATATATAAACTGTATAAGACAATGAATACATGAATGAGTAACATGATCTGTTTTGGGTGGGAGAGGGCGTGGAAGGGAACTGCAGATTGAACCCAGGGGTGCTCTACCATTGAGCTACATCCCCAGCGCTTTTCATTTTTTATTTTGAGACAGGGTCTTGCTAAGTTACTGAGGCTGGCCTTGAACTTGGGATACTCCTGCCTCAGCCTCCCAAATAGCTGGGATTACAGGCTTGTGCCACCAGGCCTGGGTAACATGGTCATGTGTTATCAAGCATTATGTACTGTATATAATTGCATGTACAATACTTTCATAGGGCCTGCAGAGCAGTAGGTTTGTTTATTCCAGCCTTACCACAAACACATGGTATAAGGTGTTATGACATCAGGATACAGGTCACTAGGCCATAGGAAATTTTCAACTCCATTATAAACTTACAGGACAACTGCCTTATACGTGATCCATCACTGACTGAAACATCTTTATGCAATGCGTGACTATTTTGTAAAGCTGAGGTAACCTAGCCACTCTATTCTTGTGTATATATTCTAGAGCTACTCTGTTCAATATAGTAGCCACTAGCTGCTTGGGAATGTTTACATTTAAATTCATTAAAATTAAAAATTTAGATGTGTCGGGTGCAGTGGTGCACACATTTAATCCCAATGACTCTCCAGTCTGAGGCAGGAGGATCACAAGTTTGAGGCCAGCCTTAGCATCTTAGTGATACCCTTAGCAATTTAGCAAAACCCTGTCCCAAAATAAAAAGTAAAAAGGATTAAGGATGGGGGCTGGGATTATGGCGCAGTGGTAGCGTGCTCGCCTAGCGCGCATAAGGCACTGGGTTCGATCCTCAGCACCACATAAAAATAAAATTAAGATATTCTGTCACCTACAACTAAAAAATAAACATTTAAAAAAAAAAAAGGATTAAGGATGTAGCTCAGTGGTAAAGCACCCCTGGGTTCAATTCCCAGTGCCATAATAATAATAATAATAATAATAATAATAATAATAATAATTTATTATGCTGAGGACATAGCTCAGTGGTAGAGTATTATGCCTAACATGTGCAAGGTTCTGGGTTCAACTCCTAGTACCAAAATAAATAAGAATTTAAAAAATAAATTTTTCAATTAGAGGAGTCACATTCCAGGGCTCAATATCCACATATGGCTACTACATTGAACAGTATAGATACAGAACATTTTCATCATCACAGTAAGTTCTATAGGACAGTGCTTCCCTAGAAAAGTTCTTACTTAAATATATGAGGAGTCTTGGTCAAGACTATTTATTTTAGCATTGCTGGTGATTGCATAGAACTTGTAAAAAGTTAGTATTTCATCAGTAGGCATTTACATGAATTGTGATGTAGTCATACGTGGAATACTACAAAAAAACTTGAAAATCTTCATAGATAAGTACAGAAACAATGTTTTTAGTGCAAAAAGAAAATTGCAAAGCAAATGTCATGTCACCAGTTTTCAGAATTCAAAAACAAGCAAAGTTGAATCATGTATTGCTTAGAGATATGTACATAAATGGTAAAATAATTTTTAAAAATAAGTAAAACAAGGGATCTCCAGTATTGAAACAAAACAAGAACAAACAAGAAAGCCAGGCATGGTGACCCAAGCCTATAATTCCGGGGACTCTGGAGTCTGAGGCAGGAGGATTTCAAGTTCCAGGCCAGTTTCAACAATTTAGGAGACCCTTTCTCAAAATAAAAAAATGGCAAGGGCTGGAGATGTGACTCAGTGGTATAGTGCCCCTGGGTTTGCTAGCACCAGGGGGTGAAAAATAAAAAACAAAAGAATGTTAAACATAAAAGTCAACATAGGATTTACTTTTGGAGAACAGACACTACAAATTTCAAAAGTATTTGAAATTTTTTATTTCTTAAGCTGGTGTCAGGTGTATGGGTGTTCATTCTATTCATTATACCTAGAGATTATCTATATTTTTGTGCACATTTAATATTTCTTAAAAAGATCAGTATGACTGCAGTGTAAATGATGGACTAAAGAGAGAAAGGAATGTGAGGAATTGTCTTACGAGATAATAATTTGTCTAGGCAAGAGTAAATGGCAATGTGGGTCTAGAAGGCAGCAATAAAGGAAGAACCTGGATAAACATGGGATTTTTTTGTTTGTTTTTGGTACCGGGGATTGAACTCAGGGACACTCGACCACTGAGCCACATCCCCAGCCCTATTTTGTGTTTTATGTAGAGACAGGGTCTCACTGAGTTGCTTAGTGCCTTGCCATTGCTGAGGCTGGCTTTGAACTCGCGATTCTCCTGTCTCAGCCTCCCTAAGTGCTGGATTACAGGTGTGCGCCACTGCGCCTGGCCAAACATGGGATCTATTTTGGAGGTGGATCACCCCAACCCTAACTGTTGTGCTGTGGTAGAGGTTTGCATGGTGTCATGTGGAACATGGAGAAGTTTTCTAAAGTCAGACTGGGAGCTTTAGGGAAGATGTCAGATAACTGGAGTTTTGCACAGTTAGGATTTTGTCAAGTGACAGAGTTGCGGAAAAGGAATTCTAATTAGAGGTAAAGGTTTATGCAGGAATCTTAAGGCAGCAAGTCTCTGGAAACTGCAAACTTGAGCATAGCATGGACTAAGGAGAGAGCAAAGGTCAAACGTGGAGGGCCAACCATATCCACTGAGGAGTTGAAACATTATCCCAAAAGACACAGGGAAACTGCCTCCATTTTTCTTTCTTTCTGCCAGGCAGAAAGGAGGCTCTTCGTGAAATATAACAATGAGGCACCGATCCTTAACACTGTGGGGATCTGGTTATAAGGACGTTCTGATTGGGCTTCTCTGCAAATGCTTCTTTTTGTACTAATCACTCTGATGAAACGATCACCCACAATCACCAAGATCTAAGTTTTGTTAAAGTACAGAAAAGTTGAAATGAAGATAAAAGAAAAAGAAGAGCAGCTGGGTGGGGTGGCTCACACCTGTAATCCCAGTTACTTGGGATGTTGAGGCAGGAAGAACACAAATTTGAGGCCAGCCTGGGCAACTCAGGGAGATGCTGTCTCAAATTAAAAAAATAAAAAGGCTTAGGGGTAAAGCCTCCCCCTCCCCTGTGTCCAACCCTCAGTGTTTCCAAAAATAAATAAATAAACAGGACGAATGACAGACACTTAAAAGGAGAAATTGGACCTGAAAGAAAATAATAATTATATGTCATTGGAGAACATAGATCCTGCTTTCCTCTTAGGAATGCTGCTAGACTGGCTTTATTTAGCTGTAAAACCAGAGCTTTCTTTAATTCTTCTTTTGTTTGTGAACATTTTTTTACTATCTGAATCAAATACTTAAGTATAATAATTATGATAGTCTTTTCGTCTTTTTCTTGAGACAAAGCATAAACATTTTTCAAAAATAGTATACAGGAGTTGGTGACTCCATTCCACCTTTTCCAGGGCATACCTTTTGTTCTATTTTCTCAACCAATTTCCATTTTTGATTCTCACTTTCTTTTTCTCTTTTTTTTTTTTTTTTTTTGGATACCAGGGAATGAACTCAGGGGTACTTGACCACTGAGCCACATCCCCAGCCCTGTTTTGTGTTTTATGTAGAGACAGGGTCTCACTGAGTTGCTTAGCGCCTCGCCGTTGCTGAGGCTGGCTTTGAACTCGCGATTCTCCTGTCTCAGCCTCCCTAAGTGCTGGGATTACAGGCTTGAGCCACCGTGCCCGGCTTCACTTTATTTTTCTTTCACTTAATTTTCTTTCTTTCTCATTCCAAGAAGAAAATTCATTAGACAGAAGTAAAACAGAATGTTTACAATCCAAATGAAGTGAAAAAGAGATAACACACGTCTCACCGTGAAAGAGGATGAAAACATTGGTCTTTCTCTCTTTTTAGGACTGAAAAAAAAAATCTGTTCTCTAAAAGCCCCCATTTAGAAATTTTGATTGCACCCAGGAGTGTAGTTCAGAAGCAGAATGCTCACCTAGCATAGGAGGCCCTGGGTTTGATCCCTGTACAGTGAAAGGAAGAAATAGAGAGAGAGAAAGAGGGATGATGGTGGTAGAGAAGAAATCCTGATTTCTTACATTAAATGAGAAAGGCAGCACGGAGTTAGGAAAAGAGGCCAAAGTTTGAAGTCCACTAGGCTTGGCTTTAAGTCCTAACTCTACTATTTATAGGTACAGTCATTTAATCTCTGAGTCTCAGCTTCTTCTTCTAAAAAGTGGGGTAGATAATAATACTAGCTATGATTGCTAAAGCATATTGAGTGCTTATTATGAAAGATATAAACCCAGGTAATCTGAGTCCACAGACTAAGCACTTAAGTTCTCCAAGCCTGAGGATCAAAAGATATAATGTGGGCTGAGGTTATGGCTCAGTGGTAAAGTGCTTGCCTAGCATGTGTGAGGCACTGGGTTCGATTCTCAGCACCACATATAAATAAAGTCCATTGACCACTAAAAAAATTTAAATAAATAAATAAATATATTGTGTTCATTTATTTAAAAAAAAGATATAATATGATTGAAAGCACCTTGAAACTCAAATACTTTAGACATTCTAGTTTCAATAATGAGCCTACAGATTTATGAATTGCTGAATGATTTTTTATGTCATTTTCCTATTTGTCATAAAGCAACCATTTGTGGATGGTTTAGGTTTCTTGGGGCTTTTATTCTAGTCTTTGACAAATGGAACATTCTTCTTTTGAGAGAATTCTTCTTCTCATTCTTCTTCTTCATTCTTCTTATGAAAAATCTCATAAATTTCTTATGAGATTTTTCTTAGGCACATATGTTTCCAGCTGTTAAGTTTTCACATTGGCCCATTTTAGTTTGTATAATACAGGTAGAAAATAATGATGGTCACTCAATAAGGACTCACTGATAGAAGCATCGATTAGATGATTAATAGCATTAATAGAATAAAAAAGTGTTATCCCTACATTTAGAGTGATCAGAAGAGATTATGAATTGGTAGCAGAAAATTAACCTGTTAAATCATTAAATATTTTCTTAAAAGCAAATATGACCCACATGTGAAATTGGAGCAAAGTCCTTTAGACTGGTGATTTCCAAGTGAGCCGAGTTTGTTATTAAACAGTTTTATGAAGTACCATAACTATAAATCATTTCAGAAATTCAAGGTTATGATCCTTTAGCAGCAACATAGTTTCTATCATCTTTGGTAGAATTGTTTAATCATGCCCTTGAACTGCCTATAAAATCTACAAACAGCTGAAGTAAAAAATTATGTTTTGGACTGAGATTTTGTTTCAAAAGATGCATATAGTTTGTACAATGATACACAAGGAAGTAGTAAGGCCTCCCAAGAATGATTTCATTATTCTAAATGTGTGCATGTGTATATGTGTGTGTGTGTGTGTGTGTGTGTGTGTGTGTGTGTGTGTTATTGTTGTTGCAGCAGCACTAGGGACTGAACCCAGGGGCACTCTACCACTGAGCTACATCCCAAGCACTTTTTCTAATTTTTATTTTGAGACAGTCTCGCTAAGTTGCTGAGGCTGGCCTTGAACTTGTGATCCTCCTGCCTCAGCCTCCTGAGTTGCTTGGGATTATAGGAATGCACCACTGCACCTGGCTTGTTAAGTTTATTTTTTAATGTCAATCATATAATATGAGGGCTCACAGGATCTTACAGATTATCCTCTGCTCTGATACCACAGTTTTGAATCTATGAAAGATTATATGATTTCCTAGAGCTGAGCAGTTCATTTAGTGCCTAAGCCAGGATGAGAAACAAGTTTTTCAAATAACTGTACATTTTTCAGGCAGCTTCATGTTTGTACATTTGCTACAACTTTTCCAGGAGCAGTGTGGAATATTCGCAGCAGAGTAGGATGACAAACTACAGGAATCTGGCTACTCATTTCAGCACTGACTATATTCAAAGATAAATGTAGAACTGTGGCTTACCCAATCACTAGGTTTCAAAGTCAAGCAAAAATTGATTGCAGTTGGGCTGGGGATATAGCTCAGTTGGTAGAGTGCTTGCCTCGCATGCACAAGGCCCTGGGTTCAATTCCCGACACCACACACACACAAAACTGATTGCGGTTAAAATACCCTGGAAATGTCCTGGGGAAGCGTGTTAATCAGCCTTTCCCTCACTGTGACCAAATACCAGAGAAAATCAACCTAATAAGGGAAAAGGTTTACTTCAGCTCGTAGTTTCAGAGGTTTTTGAGTCCATGATGGATTGGTCCTGTTGCTGTAGGTCTGAGGTCAGCACAGGAGACCATGGGGAAGCATGTGGTGGTAGGAACTGCTCACCTCATGTGGCCAAGAAACAAAAGAGCAAGAGGAAGACACTGATGTCCCATATTCCCCTTTGAAAGCACAACCCTAGTGACCTAAGACCTCCCACTGGGTCCCACCTCTCAAAGTTTCCACCACCTCCCAGTAGTATGGCAGGCTGGGGACCACACCTTTTTTTTTTTTTTTAATATTTTTATTAGTTATAGATGGACACAATTTTATTTATTTTTTATGTGGTGCTGAGAATCGAACCCAGTACCTCACAGTTGCTAGGCAAGTGCTTACCACTGAGCCACAACCCCATCCTGGGACCACACCTTTTAATACATGACTTTGGTGTGTGTGGGGGCAGGTGGGCATTTAAGCTCCAAACTATAGCACCACAGCAGAAGGTATCTTCAGAGACCCAAGAACCTTCTCTTAATAAGTACAGCAGAGCTGGCTCTTATTCTAGCACAGGAAGAGGTGGCTGTTTCTTTGATTGGGAACCAAAATAAAGTAGTTGTAAATTCTTTCTTCCTTCCTCTCTTTTTCCTTTCTTTCCTTCCTGCAGTGCTAGGGATCAAACCCAGGGCCTCATGCATGCTAGGTAAGTAGTCTACCACTGAGCTACACTTCCAGTTCCCCCGAAAAATGAAAAATCTTGAACACTAGATTCATCCTCAGTTCATAAGATGGTCATACTTAGAGAGCCAGAGGGAACCAGAATTGGCCAGGAGAGCTGATTCTGTGCTGTCCCCCCCTTCATGCTCACTTCAGGGCTTGTGTTCTTTGAGTGAAATATCAGGCCTCACCATGGGAACTTCAGGTTAACCCCCCTGCCCCCACCTTATTCTCCTCTCTCTCTGTGTCTCTCTAATCTGCTTATTTGAATTCAAATGTTAAATGTGTCAATGATGAGTGTTAACTTAGTCTATATTATGTTCTGGTATGTAGGAAGTACCTTATAATGTTCTTTTTTTTTGTACTGGGGATTGAACTCAGGGGCACTCGACCACTGAGCCACATCCCCAGCCCTATTTTGTATTTTATTTAGAGACAGAGTCTCACTGAGTTACTTAGCACATCAACATTGCTGAGGCTGGCTTTGAACTCGTGATCTTCCTCCCTCAGCCTCCTGAGCCACTGGGATTACAGGCATGTGCCATCACACTCAGCTTCATTCTTAATGTAAGAGACAGTCTAATGATTAAGGACCCAAGAGTCCAAATCCTGGTTCAACCACTATTAGCTACATGACCCAGGACACATGACTTAAATCCTGATTGCCTCAATTTCATTTCCTGTAATAAGGGCATGATAAAAATAGGATCCTTGTTCTATGATTGTTACAAGGATTGAGTTATATATAAAGTGCTTAGGACAACATAAAGCAAGTGCTTATGTGAACGTAACTATTCTCATGTGATGCCGCTATACCTCAGGTAACAGAGAACTCAGTTCTGATGATTCCTAACAATACACAGCGGAAACTAGTAGTGTTTGTGTGTGATAGCTTAATCACTTAAACTTTCTGAACTTTAGTATCTCCAGCTGCAAATCATAAGTAATGACAGCACGACCTATCTCACAGAATGGCTACATGAATAAAAAGGACAAGTATAAAAATGCTTTATAAACTATAAGGTAATATGACAATGTACGAGATTATTATTAGTAATTTATTCAAACAGGGGCTAACACTATAGTTGCTATCAAAAGTGCCAGAAGAGTCGGACATGGTGGCACCTACCTGTAATCCCAGTGGCTCCAGAGACTGAGGCAGGAGGATGGTGAGTTCAAAGCCAGCCTCAGCAAGGATGAGGCACTAAGCAGCTCAGTGAGACCCTGTCTCTAAATAAAACACAAAATAGGGCTGGAGATGTGGCTCAGTGGTTGAGTTCCCTGAGTTCAATCCCTAGTAACCTGCCCTCCCCCCCCAAGAAAAAAGAGTGCCAGAAGAAATAAGAACAAATAAATCATGATTTTCCATAGGAACACTTCAGAATTCTGCTGGCAGGAGCTCTAGATCTCCAATCTTTTCTACATGTGTCTGTATATAATACATGTGTATAATAAAAATGCATATATAATATATATATCTTGCATAATATATGTGTTGTATATTTACATGATTATATAATATATACTTTATACATATATAATTCTCTGAGAATTCAATTTTTTGTGAAAATCCACTGACTTAACATGAGCTTCTTGTTAGGGAGATGTTGACAAAGGCAATGCCATTTTGAAACTTATCCTTCATTTTAGAACAAGTCACCCCCATGGTAATACTAACTCAGCCAGATCTAAACCCCAGACAATACTCCATCATTACACAAGAAAGGAAATGGTTAACGGGGACTGAAATCTTGAGAAACAATTTGTTCGACATGGAATAATGACCACCACAAAGAATGAAGGTGACGACCATAAGGGCCCTTCCTTGACAACGCCTTAGCCATGGCCTAACCACAAAAATTCCCCCACTCCTTCATTCCCCTAGGAAACGCCTTCCATCCTCCCTAGGCTATAACAGAAGAGGATTCCAGCCTTTGCTGGGACTCCCACTCCACAGTTTAATACTAAGTAAACCTGTGTTACTGTTGAACCGCCTTTCCTCTCTCTTTCTTAATTCCCTTCATTCCGTTCTTTCCTTACAGTTCTGTTTCTCATTTACATGTGAGCAGGAAGCTCTGTTCCACGTGGTTGTTCAGAACCCCACACTGACAGCTGCTCTGACATCCTCCACAGTTTCCATGTTAGGGGAGAAAGAACTTAAAGAACACGCACCGTTCTGCTTCCCTTTATCTGTAAGTGGCCCCTTTAATTCTATCCATAGCCCCTTGACAATAAGGAGTAATACACATTACCTAATGACAAGGGGACAGGAATATATGAAGAGCACAAAGATCTCCAGTGACTGATAAATGTCTCGGCCACCGTCCCCAGGCCCTGAAGGAATAATATGCTCTCAGTGACCTCTATCCTCACTCCTTTGGCCAAGAGCATGTAGTATAGAGAGAAAAACATGTGGGTTCAGGCTGCCCCAGATTTGACTCCTGGCTCCATCTCATGCTCATTGTGTGACTTTGAAGGAGTCATTCTGCTTCTCTAATCCTTAATATGCTCACCTGTAAAATGGACATTTCGACACCCACCTTTTAGCGTTGTTGCAAGGATGAGAAATGATCTCTGCAAACCCTGTGACAAAGAGTGATGATTATCATCATCAGGAAAAGAAGCATCTATTTAAGGAAGAAATTCTCAGCTTCAGTTCTGCAACACCCCTAGATATGGCAAACTCTCAAGGAGTGTTGAAACATTTCCCAAAGGCTCTCTGATCAAGGTTATTGTAAATTTCCTTTACTTACTTAAATAAATTCTCTATGGATCATTAGCAGTAGAATTGATATGACATCACCCCTGGCATATTAGGAAAGAGGTGAGGTTTCTCTTTATTATGCAACCTTTGTCCCTTCTGTGATATCCCCTCCCTTACTCCAGCCCCCAGGCTTTAGATCAGCTTGGGTGTGAATCCCAGCTTAGTCACTGTTTTTATGTTAGTTAAGCATTCTGAGCCTAAGTGTCCTCATCTTCAAAGTTGGGACAATCCTGACTTCCTCATAGGGTTGTTTATGAGATACAATGATGTAGATAAAGTCCTAGTCACAGTATAACTAACTGTCCTCTGACTTAGTTTCTCATGATCATGCCTGAGCTTTGGGAACCCGAGGCAATGAGTAAAAATCACAAGAGCAGTTTCACAAAAATCTCCACGAGAGAATGAAAACCCAAGTGGACACCAGGTAATAACCTACCTGCTAGAGAAGGGCATATATGTCTAGGATTCTTCTACTCCTTGATATTGAGGACTAAAGCAAGTAAGTAACACCAACAAATTTTAAATTAGAAGAATTACACATAAAAATCAGATTGGTGACTTCTGTTAAAGAATCATATGTGCAGCCAGTTGTGGTGGTGCATACTTGTAATCCCAGAAGCTTGGGAGGCTGAGACAGGAGGATTGTTGAGTTCAAAGCCAGCCTCAGCAAAGGCAAGGCACTAAGCAACTCAATGAGACATTGTCTCTAAATAAAATACAAAATAGGGCTGGAGATGTGGCTCAGTGGTTGAGTGGCCCTGAGTTCAATCCCCAGTACCAAAAAAAAAAAAAAAAAAAGAATCATGCACAGCCCGGCACAGTGGCACATGCCCGTAATTCCAGTGACTCTGGAGACTGAGGCAAGAGGATCGCAAGTTTGAGGCCAGCTTTAGCAACTAAGAGAGGCCCTAAACAACTTAGTGAGACTCTGTCTCAAAATAAAAATTAGAAAGGACTGGGGATGTAGCTCAGTGGTAGAACTCCCCTGGGTTCAATCCCTAGTACCACCACCAAAAAAAAAAAAAAAAAAAACCAAAAAGCGGGCCTGAGAATATAACATATTGGCAGAGAACTTACCTAGCTTGCTTGAGGCCTTGGGTTTGATCCTCAGCACCAAAATAAAAGAAAAAACCTGGGGCTCAAAAAGGAGAAAAAATAATAATAAAAGGTGCCCTTATTAGTGGAAAGATTGAGAGAGGGGCCACTAGTCTTGTCACTTCTCCCTTGGGACTTGTCCTATGGTCAAAATCAGAGCATGAATGTTGGAATTTCAGGTACTTTAAAATGGATAGAAAAAACACTGGGGAAAGGCTGTGGGGTCCTCTTTTGAGTTTTGGAATTTCATGTTCTTCTAAGGCAGGCTTACTTTTAATTTTAACAATAGACATAGTTTTTAATACAAGCTCTGTTTTTTCTAAACTGAAAGGCAAAATGAAATGTAATGATCATTTACAATATTGCTCCGCTCTGTTAAAACTAGTTAATGTTCCTCATCAGTGCCAATGTACAAGGCCACTGGATTTTATACAGGTGAAGAAACTCTTTATTGATGACCTGTAATTCTCAAGGATTGTTACATGATCTAGAACAAAGCTGATTCATAATTCTGCTAGGTGGGGCAAAGGTGTTACATTTTCAGTCTCTCTTGCCAATTCCTGCCCGCATTTAACTAAACTATATGGGAATCTTTGGAGAATCTTAGAATTGTCAAGCTGATGTGTCATTTAATCCTCTCCTAATCCAACCTCCTCATTTTCTAAAGGTCCAACAGAGGAAAAAGGGCTTACACAAGACAGAGAAGACCAGAACTCTGGCTTCCTAATTCCAAGTCCATTTGGATATGTAAATTTTTCTCTCTCTTTTTTCCTTTTAAACTATCCCAACCTGTTATTGCCTTATAACTTTATTTTTCTTCTTCTTTAGTCTCCAGGCTTCTTCTACCAACTCATCTAAGCTTTTAGATTTCTCACAATCCTCCCACTTTATCTTTACAGCATTTTCATGGGGCTTCCAGATTTTATTTTGAGAAATCCCAAAGAGGGATATGATCCTGAGGCTTCCCCACAAAACCCTGCTTGGGGCTTCAGGAAGGGATAGCAATCTGTAAGCCACAATATCTCTGTCCAATCCACCCTGAAGCTTCCCAGGAAGCAAATGGAACCTAACAAGATTTTATCTGTTCTTTTTAGAAACAAGTCTGTTGAGATTTCATATATTCTGCTCATTTCTTCTTTTTGATTCTGTGTCAGTAAGGGCCTTTTTACCACTTGCCGGACAACAGATCTCCCTGCTCCCCTCTCTTCCCTCTCATTGTGGCTCATTTAGCTACTGCAACATTAGATGAAAACATTTTTTTTTCTTCCGGCTGGGGGTGTAGCTCAGTGGTAGGGTACTTCCCTAGCATATGTGCATATGTGAGGCTTTGGGTTTGATCCCCAACACCTAAAAAAAGAAAGGAAAGAGAGAGAATTTTTTTCTTTTTCCTAAGGTAGAAGTGGAGCACAGCAAAGATACCAAAGGTGATTCTGGCCAATGCTGCCTCTTCCTCAGTTCAAGCCAATTGTGTGGGAAATAGAAGCACAGATTCTTTTTTTTTTTTTTTTTTTTTTTTTTTTGGTACTGGTGATAGAACTCAGGGGTATTTGACCACTGAGCCACATCCCCAGCCCTATTTTGTGTTTTATGTAGAGACAGGGTCTCACTGGGTTGCTTAGCTCCTCGCCATTGCTGAGGCTGGCTTTGAACTCACGATTCTCCTGTCTCAGCTTCCCTAAGTGCTGGGATTACAGGCGTGTGCCACAGCACCTGGCTATGCAAAGATTCTTATGAAGAAAGAATGGGGGTGGGGGTGGAAAGACTGATAAAATTTAAGCAAGCTGCAATTTGAAGCTGATATGTCTGAGAAAAGTATAGGCTGATTCACAATTAATATACCTAGATCTATGCAAAGACCATGGAAAAAGAAACAAAGGATGCTTGGAACACACTGGCCAGCTCCTGACGCTGCTCTTCACACATTCATTTCCACGTAGAGCCCATCAATTTTGTGACCATGTCAGCCATGATGAGATGAGAAAAATAGGAACATATGCTGACTTTTTCATAATACTAAAATTTATTCCATTTGAAGGACTGTCTTATATACTGAGATCATATTCTTCTTTCTTCTATCCTAAGGCATTTCTTTTATGAAATGACAGTGAAATGCATGATAATTGGCATTTTTATGTGCTTCCCTGGTAACTTAAAAAATCCATCAGCCTATGTTGTTCCCTCATATTTATTTTTATTTTTCGGTAATTGCACTGATTTGGGAACTCCAAATATCTGTTACTATCCTACCTGAAAAATTACAAATCAAACAGTAAATGGTATCAACCTAACTGGAACAAATTTTAATTAATCCACATATACTCAAGTAGAAAATAAAATCTTACTTTTCATTCTAAACAGCTCTCTCCATAAAATTGTTCCATAAGTATATCAAGTTAGTCACAACTACAGTTAAGTGATTAATGAAACACTTCATCATAACCTCTGACAATTTGACAGGAGTGAATTTAATAATAGCAATAAATACAGATGGGACTACATGGATTGAGGGGGTCCTGATGCGCAACTCTTCCTCTATTAGATGGCATCTCAGCTTTCTCATCTGAAATGAACCAAGAAATTAATTATAATGATGATCTTACAAATATGAAAAAAATTCAAAACAAAATCCATCCTCTCCTACAGATGCTTTTGTTCTTGTTACCCGCTGCCCACTTCACATATGTGGAGCCCACAGACTCAAGGAGAGCTCCAAAGAGAAGGCGGTCTTTAGAATGTGGCTTCTGACCTGGTTGTGAAGGAGTACTATAGCACTCAGTAGCTTCCCCAGGGCAGGTCCTCTCAGTCATTTGCTTTGTGTGGCAATGCAGTTGCAAAAGCATTGGCCAAACTTGCATAGAGAGTAGGCGTAAGACCCAAAGGTGTTCTTGGTTCTAGGCAACCTTCCAACCTTCTGTCTTACTGTAAAGTAGAGGCAGCAAATTTTCCTGCACCTTCTATTCCTCCCAAACCCCGTTCACCTTTGTGTATCACCCATCTCTGGAGGAGTTTTGCCTGCAATGAGCTTCATGATGTTCGACTGCTGCCCACTGCTTGTGGAAATGGCCCCAGTCCAGAGTACTTACAGAGCTGTTTCCGTGTGAGGGTCTTTCTCTTTTATGCAGAACTAAAAGCAAGCACAAGAGCAATGGGTTTCCCTGCTTTTCTGAGACCCACAGATAAACATTTTGAATACATCAAGAAGGCTTAGGGACAGAAGCTGTGGAAATACAGCCACCTCTGCACTGGCTGAGGTCTCATTTCTTTGGCCATCTAAATGTTTTTTATTGAATTTCAAAAAGATGCAACTCTTAATCAGGATGCTTTCAGGATCCCTAGATCGTCAAGAGATTTCTTTTTTTATATATAGAAAAAATTGCTTTGGATGGGTACAAAGAGTGGGGTGAATTTCTTCTTGGGAAACATTGTTGCCCTGAATAACAGTTACATGTTGCAAGGAGAATGCCCCTCGCTGACTGGTAAGTTCAGCTGAGGACATCCTGGCCTTTCTTAAGAGGCTTTCTGCCATATCAGCCCTCCTTTGGCACTGAATTAATTGGCAGACTCAAATGCATGCATTAACCTATGCATGCACTTACTCTGAATTATGCTAAGCAATGCGGTTAACCATTTGACAATTCCAACCCCAGCCCACTCCAGCTGGAGCGTGTGGACTGTACTCAAGAGGTAAGCATGTAGATCTCTGAATCCAGAGCAGATGTTCCTCCTTGTGTTTACTTATTGTACCTCAGACACCACAGCAACAATAAAGGGAAAATTAAAAGGAAGAAAATTCAACTCGAAATCCCCTACCAATTCCCTACCCCTAACACCACAGCTATTCTCATTCAAGCCTTGTCCGTATGTACTTCTATTCTTTGGGAAGCAATATTCATCACACGCAGACACACACACACACACGTTTGTTCCTTTGAGCAACTTCATTTTAGATCTCACAGTCAGGGAACCAGACTCAACATTTGCTATTACTCAAGTCATTTTGATAGCCAGTTTTCTGCCATTATTTAGATGACTTTTTGTGTGGGTATGTGGTGCTGGGGATCCAATGCAGGGTCTCATGCATACAGAGCACCTACTCTACTACTGAGTTACACCCCGCCCTTTAGATGACTTGTTGTCTCAATAGTTCAGAATACTTAGATACCTTCATGATTCTTTGTCGTCTAGCAAGCAGTCCAAAGCACAGTGTCAGAAAGATCACAACACATGCAGCAATAATGGGTTCTATTGGTACCACCACAACTTTATCTGTTAGAAATGCAAACACAGAGAAGAAAAATGTATGTGCTTCTAATATGTATGTCCCAGTCATTGTATCTTGCATATGTCCCAGTCATTGTATCTTTACATATATTATATTCTTAATTAAATCTTCTCAACAGTGCCAAAAGGTAGATATGTCCCATTTTACAGATGAGGAAGCCAAGGCTTTGAGAGATCAGGCCTAAAGTCACAGAACTAATAAATGACAGAAGCAAAATTTTGAATCCATTCCTTTATAAAAGAATTATTTATTATAATATGAATAGCTCCCTCAATGCAAGCAGTCAGACTACTTTGTGCTTTCTTTTTTTAAAATGTTTTTTAGGGGGCTGGGGCTGTGGCTCAGTGGTAGAGCGCTTGCCTCGCATGCGTGAGTCACTGGGTTCGATCCTCAGCACCACATACAAATAAATAAAATAAAGATATTGCATTCATCTACAACTAAAAAATATTTAAAAAAAAAAATAAATAAAATGTTTTTTAGTTGTCAATGGATCTTTATTTTATTTATTTATATGCGGTGCTGAGAATTAAACCCAGTGACTCACACGTGCTGGGGGAAAGCAGGGGAAGAAGGCTTAGAGAGCAAGAAGATAAAGGGTAGAGAGCTTTCTAGATTAGGAAAGAGAGAGAAGTCTATGGGCCCTGGGAGCTCTAGGGACAATTATATCTGTACTGTGATAGCACCCTAAACAGGTGACAAGACATTATAGAAGATGACTGCATGGTACCTCTAGGTAAATAGTACTCTAACCCTTTTTAAAAAGCATGTAAGGACAGTGTCTACTAACTTGAACCAAGAAGAGATCAGTAGCAACTATGACAGCTTGGAGGAGCAGTCCATTCCCTTATTATCTGAGCCCTAGGTAAGCACAGAGTTATTTTTCTCATCAGACAGGCATGATGCCTGTGTTTGAAAGCTTTCCAAAAGCCTATGAAAATATTCACAACCTGGAGGTGAGATGGGAGATAAAGTATTATCTCCAAAACACAAAAAGAAAACATCAAAATTAGTAAATGTTTGAACATTTATAAAATGTAACCCTGTGCTAACTATTATCCAACTGTTGTTAAATATTAACGTTTCAACTTCAAGAATGAAATTAGGGGCTGGGGTTGTGGCTCAGTGGTAGAGTGCTTGCCTCACATGTGTGAAGCACTGGGTTCGATCCTCAGCACCACATTAAAAAAAAAACTAAATAAATGAAGATGTTGTGTCCATCTACAACTAAAAAAATTAAAAAGAATGAAATTAATAACTTATGTATAACAAAATTCAAAATGTATTCAAGTTCTAAAGCTCCTTTCAAAATGTTTACAACAAAGAACATACTTAATCTGGGCTGGGATTGCGGCTCATTGATAGAGCGCTTGCTTCCCATGTGTGAGACACTGAGTTTGATCCTCAGCACCACATATAAATAAATGAGTAAATAAAGGTCCACTAACAACTAAAAAAAATTTTAAAAATATACTTAATGTGCTTTAAGATGTTTGATGTGAGAGGGGAATGAAATGCCTCAAAGTAGAAGTGTTTAGAGTCAAAACAAAGTATTCTTTTTGGGGGGTACCATGGATTGAACCTAGGGGCACTTAACCATTGAGCTACATCCCTAGCCCATTTTATTTTTTATTCTGAGACAGGGTTTCGCTAAGTTGCTTAGGACTTCACTAAATTGCTGAGGCTGGCCTTGAACTTCCAATCCTCCTGTCTCAGCCTCCTAAGCCACTGGGATCACAGGCATGCACCACCATGCCTGGCAACAAAGGTTTTTCAGTGACCTTGTCTAAGTCCCCGAATTCCAATGTCATCCAAGGAAGGGAACAGGCTCCAATCATGGCTTAGATAAAAATTTCAGGAATTTTAAAAAACGCTATTTTTTGTACCATCGAGTTTGTTGATTGAGGTGTAATCAGCAAATATTTACTGAGTGGCCAATGTGTGTTAGGTGCTGTGCTTAGCCCTGAGAAAGAACAGAGCAGACATAGAAGGCTCCTGCCTTCCTGGTGCTCATAGTCTAATGAGGGAAACAGAACTTAAACAAATGAACACTACAGACTGAGATAAACATTATAAAATAAATAGGGTCATACAAAGGGAGAAAGGCAGGAGGAGGGGAAGAAGCAACTTTAGATAAATCTAATCTCAAAGCTAAATCCTGTGTGCCTCAAGATTATGAAATAGAGTTTATTCCTCCATACCTGAATAACACACTAATCAATTGCCTTTTAATATTTTCTTCCTATTATTTGCCCAGCTCCTATGCAGGAAAATTTGGGGGAGGGGGCAAATGGATTATGTACCCTTCACTTCTGCCCTCTCTTAGCTGTTCCTAAAAGTTTTTGTTCCTAAAAATTATTCTCATAAAGGTGTGGGTCTTACCAGCCCTCTGGAGAAACTGTGTTCAATGGGCCTTCTTCTAGATCGCTCTGGCTTTGCAAGAGCCAGCTCTGGGACACACTAAGGGGCTTTACCTTACTAAGAACATCTTTCCATGTGGCAAGGAAAAAATATCAACACAAAGGGGAAGCAAAGATGGAATGATTAGGAAATCAGAATTCAGTCACAGGTTGGCATGTTTTTTACCAGGATGAATAAAATGAAAGCACATGTGATAGCTTCCATTCCTCAAACAAGCTGAAAGCCATCTGAGCCATTGGTTCACTTTGGATTCTAAGTTTCTGTTGGTAGTGACTTTGACAAGCCTCACTGCACCTCTCCTCTTGTCCTGTTTTTATGCTATTATTTGTAATCAGACTTGGTATCTCCACCTCCCTCATTCATTGTGGTAAAATAATCTCAGCACATGGGCTCAAGAAAGGCTTCATGATGTTGAGAATGGTGGCACAGGCCTGCAATCACAGCTACCTGGGAACTTGAGGCAGGAGAGTCCCAAGTTCAAGGCCAATCTGGGCAATTTATGAGACCCTGTCTCAAAAAATAAAAATTAAAGAAAAAAAAGAGATGAGGAT
>PVHX01021826.1:0-28948 GCA_004024805.1 Geosciurus inauris
CCGTCCCTGGCAGAACCCCGACACCATGCAGTCCCGCCTCCTGCTACTCGGAGCGCCTGGAGGCTGCGGGGCCTCAGCCTCGCGGCGTGTGCGGCTGCTCCTGCGGCAGGTGGTGCGGGGCAGGCCGGGCAGCGATGGGCAGCGGCTGGAGGTCAGAATGCTGCACGCCGGGGCGGGGGCAGACACAGGTAACCCAGGCGCCCCCGCCGTGCTCCCTGCAGCCTGCGCTGGGTCTGGGCCTCTGCTCGCTGCTGCCTTGCTGCACTCGGCAGGAGCGCTTGCTGCCTTGGCTGCCAAGACATACATCTAGGTTCTCCTCCGATCTCGCTGCTAACTGCTGCGTAATGTGGGTCAAAGCGCTTGCACTCTCTGGGCTTTATTCTGTAACCTGAGGGTCTGGACTGAACTTCCTGATGACCTGGAATAGTACGTTCTCCTTGTCCACTGGCGCGTTTACCCCTAGAAATCTGACTTGAATTATAGTATATGTAGAGGTTAATGCAGCAGCCTTTGTTTTTTTTGAAAGCTGGAATTGACCTTGCCTCCTGAGTGCCCAAGGGCCTGGGGTCTGGAAGCTGTGCTATCTTGTTGTATTCCAGGCAGGGCTTGATATTGAGTAGAAGCATACATTCTGGTCAAAGAACCCATAGTTTACAGTGTTATGTCTCCAAAAATTTTTTCAAGATTTGCATTAGTCTTTCAAAGTTCCACATTTTCTTAGAGCTGAAAAATCAGGTTAATTTAGTCAAAACCTTTGGTTTTACAATTGAAGTGGTTGAGTTCCAGAGAAGTGTTGTGTAATTTGCTGCAGATCACACAACTAGTGACTACAGTAGAATTACATGCTCTGATTTTCTAAACTCTGGCATTTTTTTTTTTTTTCTTTTTGGTCTCTACCTGAGGTGGTTTCAGAAATCCTTTTTGTTTTATATTGGAGTTTAAGTGTGATGATTAAGGGAAGAGATGTATGTTGCTGTTCTTCAATGTCAAAGTGATTTCTAGGCAAAATTTTGTCAGTGTCATTGTTGCTTAGAATGATGGAGGTTTTCACTATGAAATTTCATTGCTCCTCTTGCTTTCTCTAGTCACGTAATACTACTACTTCCCAAGAAAAGAGTCAGTTTTACCTCCCATTCATTCATTCATTCATTCATTCATTGAATAAATGCTTCCCCCAGAACTGCAATTCAGATTTTGCCTTTCCCCAGTTGTGTTTAGAATGTTTGTTTTGTTTTTATTTGCTATATTATTTGTTTGTTTGTTGCTCCTCTGTCCTAAAGGCAGAGGCAAAAGGCAGGTATGTAGTATAATCTATACCTTGGGTTTTGGAGCTATAGAATCTTGGTTGGAATCCATTTCAGCACTATCTAGCCATGAGGACTTGCAGGTAGGTTACTTGTGTTCCAATTTTAACAGTAAATAAGGTTAAGAAGAATATATCTGATAGAGTTGTGAGGATTCAATTTGCAACACAATCCATATATTATTAGTATTACACACTCTTAGCTAGATAAAAGTTATTCTGCTTCAGTAGCTTTAGAAGAAATAAAACCAGTTTCTTTTAGGTTGTGAACTATCTGGATAGGCAGATAGAGTAGAGTTAATTGACAAGAACTTTAAAAAAAAAAAAAGAAGTTACTTTCTGTACCTGAATAATACTTGTTGATCATAAAAATTTTAGAAACACATGTGGATGTAAATTTTAAGTCTGTATTATATAGATGATGGTAAATGCCCTCAAAATTTGTGTTATGTTCAACAATTCAAAGTATAGGCTTTGCTTCAAATGCAAGTCATGGACATGTGAATAGCATGTCAGACTCAGTCTTTGACTGGCAGAGTCAGAACACAAGAAGTACATTATGTTGACCTAACTTGTCTTGGTGTTGCAAGGATTTGTAATGCTGAAGGTTTGAGACATGTGGATCAGTGCAGCTGTAAACTTACTAGAGATCTGGGCTCGAGTAAGAAAAGTTATGAGCTAGGGAAACTGAAGGTAGTTTTTGGCTACCCTGACAGGTTAGCACAAGGACTTTTAGGTTGGAGTGGCCCATTTGGAACCAGAGGTCATTCCCTGACAAATGTAAAACAAAACAAAACAAACAAACAAAACAAAACACAACACAAAACACAACATGAAACAACACAAAAACAAAACAAACAATGAAACACAAAACAACATTAGGCCATAATGGATTCATGTTTAGAATGAAAAGAGGCTGAGCTGCACTGATACATGTGACCAGTAACCTAACCGTCTCTTCTCTGTAATTGACATTGCTTTCTTAGTAGCTTGGGGGAAAAAAAAAGAGCAACAAAGTACATAAACAACAGATTCAATTTATAAACTTTTCTTATTTTCCCTGGACTCTATGTCTTATGTATCATTATGTTCCTTTGGTGCCTGCCAATACTTTGTACTTAATAAGCATTCATTGGTTTACTAGGTTAAAGAGCAAGAGAACCAGTATGAGAAGCTGCGATTGCTTAGTTGGCTCTCAAGATAGAACCTTTACTAAGCCTGATCAGAAGGAAGAAAGGTCATTTATGTTAAAAAGAAAAACAGAGCTCATGCCTATAATCCCAGCACTTTGGGAGGCTGAGACAGTAGTATCGCAGGTTCAAAGCCAGCCTCAGCAACGGTGAGGCACTGAGCAACTCAGGGAGACCCTGTCTGTAAATAAAACACAAAATAGGGCTGGGGATGTGGCTCAGTGGTCCAGTACCCATAAATTCAATCCCTGGTTTAAAAAAAAAATAACAAAAACCCAAAGCCACTGTTTTTTTAAAAAAATTCTTTGTTATTAGATAGTGTAAATATCTATAATTTGTAAATTCTTTATCTCCTAACACTTTAATTAGTAGTAGTGTCTCTTGGTTTTAGAAACAGAGAGGTTACTTAACAAGGAGGTTATCTACTGTAGAGTTTTCAATGAAGAGTATTGTGTTTTCACAGAGCCAAGTAAATTGGCTCAGTAGGACTCTAATGTTAAATGGATTCAAATATACTAGAGATAAAATGAGAAACTCAGAAACACAACTGTGTAAATCCACTATGACATTTAGTGTTCTTCAACACTATTATTAATAGATTGACTGCTTTTTCTTGATGACTCCTGTGTATGAATGAAATGTTTGTAGAAATACTGTAAAATACTTTTGCACAATCTATTTTCATTATAGAAAACTGGAAAATACAAATCCTCTAAATAATCTTGTCACCCAAATTTGTAGTTGTCATTTCTTTGCTATTAATCCTATGAGATTTATTTATCTCAATATAGTAGATAAAATATTTATGCAAAAACATCTTTTAAAAAGTAGGATATGTGTTTTATAATTTTTCACATTGTTGTGACTATATCAACATAATATTGCCATGCATGATCATTTAAAATAGGAAGTTAATACATTTATCCACATAATTTATCTTACCAGTTTCTCATTCTTTGATATTTAGATTTTCTTTTAAAATATATAAACAGTAAAATAAATGTCCATTTATATATATACTTTTGTGATTTTGAGATTGTATCCCTGGACTATAATAGAAATAGTAATAATAGTAATAATAATAATAATAATAATAATAATAGTAATAATAATAGTAATAATACTCTGGCGAGTAAAGGTATAGCACTCTGGCTTGAACTGAGAAATCCAGTATAAAGGGAAAAGAACTATACTTTGGTTTAGGTCTTAGTTCTATATTGATTTGGTATTGAGCCTTGGGAAATTATTAACTATTTTGACCCTACAACAAGCTATTTTGACTCTGAGGATCTTCTGATGGTGTTGCATATTAAAGAACTTAGCAGAAAAATCCCAGAAGAGTTGTAAACTTATGAATCATTAGGAAGACCCACATCAGGAACACATAGGCCAAGGTGGAAATTGATATATTTGGTTTTCTCTTGGGTCTCAGTTTTGTGTATTAAAAAATGGTGCCACTGAACCATTGGTTCTTAACCCAAGGTGATTCCCCTCCCCAGGGGACATTTGGCAAGATCTGGAGGTGGTTTTTGGTTGTCAGAACCATGAGGGAGGGGTACTACTATCATTTGGTGTGTGGAGGCCAGTGATACTGCTAAACATTCTATAATACACAGGACATCTTCTCTGTTTTAGTGGGCTTTTTTGCTGCTTTGACCAAAAGACCTGACAAGAACAATTTTTAGAGGTGGAAGAGTTTATTTGGTGCTCACAGTTTCAGAGGTCTCTGTACATAGATAGCCAGCTCTAGATGGCCAACTTCATTGCTCTTGGCCAGAGATGATACAGAAAATCTTGGCAGAAGAGTGTGGTGGAGGAAAGCACCTGGGGACATGGCACCAGGAAGCAGAGACAGCTTCACTCTCCAAGGACAAAATATATATCCCAAAGGCACACCCCCAATAGCCAGAACTTACCTGCTTACAGTTGCCACCCAGTTAATCCCTAGGAGAGGATTAATTCATGGACTGTGTTAAGGTTCTCATAACCCAGTCATTTCACCTCTAAACTTTCTTGCATTGTCTCACACATGAGCTTTTGAATCACCTGATATCTAAACCATGACACTGTCACTTGTAAAGAAATGTCCAGCCAAAATGTCAATAGTGCCGCATTTGAGAAACCATGAACTAAACCAACTTCTTTGTCAAAGCTTGTTAAAAACTTCACACAAATCAAATTTAACAGAGTTTACCTGAGCAAAGAATGATTGGCAAATCAGATAGCTATAGAAAAGGTTCAGAGAGGTTCACTCAGCAATGTGGGCAAGCAGCACTTATGGACAGGAAACAAATGCAGTCCAGAAAGAACTTGATTTATTATAGCTCACTGTTTGCCTTATTTGCCCGTAATCTTATCAGTTGGCAACCTGTGATTGACTGAAGGTGGGCTTGGTGTGACTGGCTAAGACTTAGTTATTATAAGAGTATATTAAGTTAGGTTTTCAACTAGTTTACTAAGTTAAGTTGTAGCTTATTATGTAGTTTATTATGTTAGAGATATTCTGAGACCAAATTTAAGTTGATGCTACAAATCATTGCATTGTATATTTCACAGAGTTGAATGTTTTAAAATTATGTATGTTCATGAACAGAAACCATACTCTCTGATCTGGAGGGACTTGAAAGCATCAAAAGCACATTTAATAAAAAATGCTATTATAGGTACCTGACATATAAAATTGAGAACATTTTTGAAACTGGTAAAAATCTTGTAACATCTGAGGAGAATATCTGAATTTCTTATGGACTAATGAAGAATTAAATAAAAACTGTCAGTTTTATCAAAATTTTAATTAATAGAAATTAGCAATACAGGGCTGGGTGTAGCTCAGTAATAGAGCACTAGCCTAGCACTTGTAAGACCCTGGTTTGGTTCCTAGCACTGCAAAAAAATGAAGTAAAAGAAATTATCAATACAAAAGAAAACAAAGCTATCCACTGTAAAATTTTTTATTGCTTAAACATTGAAGAAAGAATAAAAAAGTTTTGGTATTTGTCCCAGACATACTGTTCCAGAGGGTATAATTGGGAAAATTCTACAGGAATTAAAAAAAAAAAGGTAAAGATTCACTATAAAATAATACTTAAAGAAAAATGAAAGTGTGCTGTATAAAGATTTATCAAGGAATTATTTTGGCTTAATGAATTTTGCCCTGAAAATTACTTAACTGGGTGAAATTTTTTGAATGATAATATTATTCTGGTTAGAATGCTTTCATAATGTCCTCAGGATTAAAAAAGTGTCTTATATACCTCTTTGATAGTATAGCTATATTTATAAGATGGGATTATTACACTTGCTATGCCTATCTTTACCTTACAAGAATTGCTATGTTAATCAACAGTCATTTGATTTTAAGTGACAGAATGTGCATAGAAGAACATATCAGTTAATGTGCATCAGCTGTGTGCCCTATGGTTAGGCTAGGCTGGATGCAGAGTGTTCACACGACACTGTTAGGAATTGAGTTTTCTCTCCCTTTCTCTTGGTCTCTACACCCTCCATTTGTTGGACTTAATTTTTGCTGTGTTAGTTTCAGTGTCTAGCATGCTTTCTTCAAGTTGTAATGATAGCCTTAGTGATCACCCAAGACTTTCATTGTCTTTACATTTCACAGTGTCAAGAGAGAAGCATCTTTTCCTGCTAGTCTTGGCAGAAATCCTGGACAGAACTCAATTAGCCAAATTTGGGTGATGTGTCTATCTCTGAAATAATCCTTGTGGGCAGAGGGTGGGATATTCTGGCTAGATTTGTGCAGGGTATTCAACCTCTGGGGGTTTTGGTTTGGGGGTAAAGGTTGGGGTCGGGATGAGTGTCATAAACCCTATTCAGACCAAATGTGATGAATTCTCCATGGGACAGAGGGATTCTAATGTCAAAATAAAGGATATTGGACAGGCAATACACAACAGATGTCCACTGAAATAATGTCCAATGGGGTTTGTACAAGATTAAGCATTATATAAAAGGTACTATTTATTGTTAAACGTAGGAGTTATTTTACTGTAAGTCTTTGGGAAATCCCTTAAAGATTATAGCAGTCAAGACTTGTCACTTTAAATGTGGCTTAGATTGGTTTCATTTGGAAGGTTTATTTGAATTCTTTTCAGAGTTTTAACTTTTCAAATCTATATTTTCCATGACTGGATAAAATATATAACAATTTATTGGTAATAGTATTTTGTGTGACAGTTTTTAAAGTATACGTGAATTTAGGTTAAATTCATTAAATTTGAGTTACATGCTGTTGCTTTTTGCATTGTTTATTATAATCAAGTGCAATTAAATGCTCAGCAGCATTATAACTATTGTACTTTCAAAGTTAATTTGTTCTAGTCAAACTAACAGTTTTCATGAAGAGTATCGTATATTTCTGAGCATGCATTCTACCACTGAGCTACATCTCCAGTACCTCAATTCTCTCTCTCTTTTTTTTTTTTTTGGTACTGGGGATTGAACTCAGGGGCACTCGACCACTGAGCTACATCCCCAGCCCTATTTTGTGTTTTATGTAGAGACAGGGTCTCATTGAGTTGCTTAGCACCTTGCCATTGCTGAGGCTGGCTTCGAACTCGCAATTCTCCTGTCTCAGCCTCCCTAAGTTCTGGGATTACAGGCTTGAGCCACCATGCCCGGCTTTCAATTCTCTTTTTTAAATGATATAACTTAACCAAAATAGGTCACTTCAAATTTTAATTTCTTCTGCCTAATTTTAATTATGTTATCTATTTTCTTATGAGTATTCTCATTCCCTGTTAGAGAATACTTAAACCACCTCATTTAAGTAAACCTGTTAGAAATGGCTTGACTTACAAGCATGCTGGCAGGTGAGATGTGTTAAAAGAATGCAGAAAATCTTTAATCAGGGCTTAACACTAATTAAGAAGATGATGTTTAAGACTGTAACCATTTGTTCATTTCTCATTTATTGAATATTTAGTGGGTTTGGTGTATTGTTTTTGGCACTGGAGCTACAACGATGATTAAAACAAAGGCTCTGTATTTAAAAAAATAGTCTTATAGACTAAACAGTAGTCTTCAATCATTATTTTCATTTATTTGCTAAAAGGATTCTGCAAATGTGTATGCCTTTGCACATTTTTAGGTTGCTATATAGAAGTTTTCCTGATAATGTATAAATAGTTGCAAAGGATATGACATTTCCAGTGTATTGTAATCTTGACATTTAAAAGAATTTTGTTAAACTCTTTTGAGTGTATCTTAAGTGAAAACAGAATCTTACTAATTTGTTTGCCACTGTATTTTGAAAGTAGATGAAGAAAAGTTCCTAACTGCCACAAAATGTACTTTATTGTCTCCTCAAATTTGTATTGAATTATACTTACTGTTTACAATTTTATCTTAATATATTTTTACTCTTGGAAGTTTTTCATAATACTTTTATGCAACAAAAAAATGCCTAAATGCCAAAACATATTTCTCATTACCATAGTGTACTGTTATTCAAATGAATATCAATATGTTGCAAATTTTGATAACAACTAATATTTTGTAGAAACATGCTTTTTAATGAGTCTAACTTTTTCCCAGTTGAATATTAACTAATATCAACTTATTAATATTCTCCAATATTCTTGTTAATTCTCCAATATTCTTATTAATCTTTTTGTTATTGATTTCTAGTTTAATTTCACTATGGCCAGAAAGCATACTGTTAAATATTCTCCAGCTGAATATTTGTTGCTAGAATGTAAGGAGTTTTTTTAAAAAAATATAGTTGTAGATGGACACAATGTCTTTATTTGATTTATTTTTATGTGATGCTGAGGATTGAACCTGGTGCTTCACATATGCGAGGAAAGTCCTCCACCACTGAGCTTTTTAGCCTTGTAAAGAGTTTTGATATAGCAATGATCAGTTCTTTCCAGTCTAAGTTATATTCTAAAAATAATATGTTGATCTATTATCAGAAGTGTTATTTTTAATGAACAACTGACAGCTTGATTAGGGACTTAATTTTGTTGGTAACAAAGAATAAGAGATATACTCTAGTTAGTTCTAAAGCAGCTCATACTTTTTAATAGAAATATTAAAACCCTAGCCAGATTTACATTGGTATGAATAATTTCTAAAGGAGGCTTGCCCCAAAACTTAATTTTATATGTCCCTTTATTTAGTGCCCTGGAACAATCAATGCACTACAGTAAAATTAGTGGGAAAGAAGCTATTTTAAAAGGGCTTAGGGGGGGGGGCTGGGATTGTAGCTCAGCGGTAGAGCGCTTGCCTCGCATGCGTGAGGCCCTGGGTTCGATCCTCAGCACCACATACAAAACAATAAAATAAAGACATTGTGTCCATCGACAACTAAAAAAAAAAAAAATTAAAAAAAATAAATAAAAGGGCTTATGGGAAAGCAGAAGCTGCAGGCTTGATTCTTGGTCAGATCATGTTAGGAAAACATGGAAGTGGAGATCTAAAAATTGATCTGAAAGACTGCCTTGCTCTCTACCCTTGGAAAGTGCTCAGATACTCTAAATTCAAAGACTACTGGTATAGAGGAAATACAATCAATAGTCATAATAGTCATAAAGACTACTGGTATAGAGGAAATACAATCAATAGTGCAAGGAATGCACTATAAAAGTATGAATCAAATTCCGTGGTAGCCAAAAGTCAGGAATGGAGTGGTAAGTTCTTGAGGGAGGGAGAGATTGTGCTAAGAGGAAGAGTTAGGGAAGGTTCAGTGAGGGAGATGATATTTGAGGAGTAGCTTTGTAAATACAAAATGGTATGAAAGAGATTTGGAAAGCCATTTAGGCTAAGAGAGAAAAATATCCATCATTGAGTTAGGAATACCAGAGTTGGAGCTGGTTGGAGATGGTTGGGGACGCAAGAGAGTACAGAATTCCATTTTTCTCATGTTGAAGTTGAGGTATTTCTGTAATATCTAGGGAAAGTGTGCAATTGGTTCCTGGAAGATATTTTACTCAGGAGAGAGATCTGAGGAAAAAAAAAATACACACTTTGGAGTTACTTATGTAAATGTCAGAGTTGGGCCATTGGTATGGATTAGTTGAGTCAGGAGAGTATAGCGTGGTAGCAGAAGATGCCCAAGAACATGAATACTTAAGGCAGGAATGGCAAATGCCTGGTCCATGTGAATGTCATGCCTCCTTTCCTTTGTGTACAGTAGGCATGGCCAATTGATGACTGTGCTATTTCTCAATGAGAACAGTTTTTTCTTTTCTTTCTTTTTTTCTTTGATCTTTTAGAAGCCCTTGCTTGATGCTCTAATGTTTGGGGATTTTCAGATCCCTTTTTGTTTTGATTTCTAGTTTAATTTTACTGTGGCCAGAAATTATACTCTGTGATTTTACTCTTTGAAATTTATCAAGACATGCTTTGTGGTCTAGTCTATGATATACTTGGGCAAATTTTCCATGTACATTTAAAAAGAGCTTGTAATACGCTGTTGTTGGGTGTAATGTTCCAAAAAAGTTATGTAGGTCAAGTAAGTGTTAGTAATTGCAGATCAATACTCTTCTCTGTCCTTACCTTTGTACTTAATCTTAGCCAAAAGACCAAGAAATAATTGTCCTAACTTCTTTATTCCTTTTTCTCCTTGTTCCTCCCACCAATTTCTGGACAGAGTATATTAAACTATTTAGATGATTGTTTGTTTCTGCTTTTCTCTCAAGTTTTTTCTTCTTCTTTTTCTTTCATGTTTATTCCCTAGCTCCCTTGTTGCCCAGGTCATCACCGTGGGTTTGCTGTTTTCTTCCACAGAGAAAGATGTTAGGATGTTGCTTTATCTAGTTCCCTTCTTCCCTTGCTCTCTCTCCTGGCTCTTTCAGGCCTAAAGGTGCTCATTGCTTTCTGTTATGGCTAGTCCCAAAGTATTGCATTATTCTTATTGTTTTTCCTAAACTCTGTCCTCACCTTTGTTAACTGTTTCTTGATCATACTCTTTTCAGTTAACTCAATTTGAATGTAGCAACATCCCATCTGTTCCTTGCAGGGACTCTGATTAACAAATGGATATGCTTGGGTAAAGCATTTTAGTTTGTAGAAAAATCCAGTGCAGAAACCAGACCAGGCCTGGCTTGTTCAAGAAATAGGGAGGAGACCAGAGTGGTTGGGGTAGGATGAGTGTGGAAACAAATTGTAGAAGATTAAGTCAGAGAGGAAATCGGAGAGCTAGATTAAAAATATGCCTATAGGCTATTGCAAAGACTGGAGGATTGACCAGAGAGAGGACTGGTATTACTTGATGCAGATTTTATTAGGATCACTATAGCTACTCTGTTATAGCTAGACTGTCACTAGACACTATAGTTTATAGACACTATAGACACTTATAGACACTATAGCTACTCTGTCAGTCTATAGCTAGACTGTAGGGGAGCAAGGGTTGAAACAGGAAATCTGTCAAGATATGTGTGAAAAGGCATTTTGGACTAGCATGGATTGGGGTATAAAAGAGAAAAGTTAAGAGTGACTCTAAGCTTTGTGGTCTGAGCTACTGGAAGGATGAAGTAGCCATTAGCAGAATGGAAATACTGTGAGTCAAGCTTTTTGGTGGAAAGATCAAAAGTGCAGTTCTAAATACTGAGGAAAAATTTTACTACTTTTAAAAAAAATTTCAGTAAAAAAGTTGTAATAGGGTTGGAGTTCTGGCTCAGTGGTAGAGTGCTTGCCTAGCACGTGTGAGGCACTGGGTTCAATCCTCAGCACCACATAAAAAATAATAATAAATAAAGTTATAAAAAAGATTTTTAAAAAGTTATAATGTAGATATAACATGTTTTATTTTGAGATTCTCCTGTTAATGAATATTTAAGTTTTTAAAAAATTTTAAAACATATCAAGAGGTGTCTTAGTATGTTTAGGCTGCTATAACAAAATTTCATAAACTGGATAGTTTACAAACAACAGAATTTTCTCACAGTTCTGGGGATTAGAAATTCCAAAATCAAGGTGCCAGCTGATTTAATGTCTTAGCAAGGGCCAACTTTCTGGTTTTACATTGACACCTTCTAATTATTTGGCAAATGAGCTGCCAAATAATTATAGTCTTTTTAAGAAGTGAAATAAAATTTATGAAGGCATCTCATTTGAAAATACCACAGCTATAATTCTTTATTACTATTCTTTAATAAAAGCCAGTAGGTATCACTCTTACACTTATGAGTAAGCTTATACTTAAAAACATATATACTTTAGAAAGTACCTAATTTATGTTTTCTTTCCTGCATTAAGGAAAATAGGATAGCATGATCTGTCAGCCAGTGCCTTGGAAGTAGTTAAGTTGTACTGTGAGGCCCTGCTGGCCACCACATTTTTGAGGATGTTAGAATTTAAAGACCAGCGGTTCTCAGAGTTGCATTACAAGTGACCTGAGGGCTTGCTGAAACAGATTGCTGGACTACACTACAGAGTTTCTGATTCAGTGTTCTGAGGTGGGGCCTGAATATTTGTATTTCTAACAATTCTCAGGTGATGATGTTGCTACTGGTCTTTGAAAGTGTGAAGACCAAGGACTAAAAATGGTTGTTATTATCACCATGATTTAAGTTCTTAGTCTCTAGAATACTTGACTAGTTGTAAACTGGCCATTCTGAAAGGTGAATTTTGCACAACTACTTTTTATGAGTGTCTTTGAACTGCGTCCAAAGTTCCAGGTGCAGATGGTGTCAGTATGCCTAACTTGCCATTACAAAAAAGCAGAGAGCAATTGTTTGGTTTAACCCTGCACTTTAGAAAATCAGTCATAAATTAATGTTAAAAAATTGAACTGTGTAGAAGTTACTGAGAACTTCTGCAGTTCTTTTCCCAGTTGTTTCATGTCAAGGTTCTTGGCTTTATGCCACTTAGGCTTTTGTTCTTTATATGGACCAAGAAATAATGAATTTTGAGGTGGATTGATAGAGAACCTGAAATTGTATGTAGTAAAATAAGGAGGTATAAAGATGTAAAATGATTAAGGATATGTGTTCAGAATTTAACTATTCATGCTTTGGATCCTCATGAATAACATATATCTTCTATATTATTATTGCCTATGTTAGCATTACTATTAATGAAAAAATAAAGTTGATTAGTATTTTATTATGCTTCATCTTTTTTGGCAAATCCAGATTTGAAATGTGAATTTTAACAATGCTTCATTTCTCTGTGATATAACTTATACTGTGGATAGAAAATTTTGAATGAGTGCCTTTAACATAGTCATATGTGTGGTACGTTTCTGTGACGCCCTCTGTGTAGGTCAGGAGAATCACTGTTGCTAAAGGGATAGTGTATGTCACTTGTCCCTCGTAATGTGTGTTTTCTTTTTTCTCTTTTTAGGTGATACTGTTAATATCGGAGATGTATCCTATAAGTTGAGAACTCCTAAGAACCCAGAACTTGTGCCACAGAACTACAGTAAGAAATATTTATGAATGAATGAATAAATTTTAAAGTTTTTCTTATGGGAATTTTCAAACACACACAAATCTAGAGAGAATAGTACAAAAACAATGTGCTTATGATCTACTTTGAACATTTATTAATTTTATGCCAATCTTTAACCTGAACCTCTTTATGTTCTGGAGTATTCCAGACATCCTATTATTTTATTCATGACTATTTAGTAGAAGCATTAGTTTTTCTCACTACCTTTTTTTTAAACTTGGTATAGTTTATATCTACTGAAATGTACAGATTTTAAACATCTATCTGGTTAGTTTTCACAATTTTATAAACCTGTATAACCACAAGGATTACTTTCATTACCTCTGTATTAGCTTTCCATCTCTCTGACAAGATACCTGACATAAACTTAAATTAAAGGAGGAAAGGTTTATTTTGGCTCATGATTTCAGAGGTTTCATTGTATGGTTGGCTGGCTCCATTGCTTTGGGCCCATTGCAAGGCAGAACATAAGGGTGGAGGGAAGCTACTCATCTCATGGTGGCTGGGAAGCAGAGGGATGCAGCCTGGAACAAGATATATCCTTCAAGGACACATTCCCAGTGACCTACTTCTCCAATACTCCAATATTCCGCCCTACTCCTAAGGTTTCTACTACCTCCCAGTAACACCACCAGCTGGGGACCATGTCTTCGACACATGAACCTTTGGGAGGCGTTCCTGATTTAAAGTCTAACAACCTCCAAATATTCTCTTCCCCTTTATCCTGACTTGGAAACCACTGCTGTCTTTTCTGCCATGATAGATTAGTTTTACCTATTCTTTAGCTTCATAAAAATAGAGTCATGCTGTATGATTGGATTTTTTACATCAAGAGGTTTAATTTAAGGTTCATCTATGTGGCTGCACCTATCTGTTTGTTTTAATTGCTGAGTGGTATTTCATTATAAAAACTACCATGGTGCTTATCCATTCTTCTATTGATAGATAACTTGGATGGCTTCCATTTTTAGATTGTCTTGAATAAAGTGCTATGAAAGTTTGTGTACAAGCCTTGTGGTCATAAATTTTCACTTCACTTGAGTAGAAAACTAGGAATTTAATTGATGTATCATAGGATAGGTACCTATTCATTAGATAATGAAAATAATTCTCCAAATCAGTTGTTCAGTTGTACCATTTCCATTTTTTTTTTTTGGTACCAGGGATTGATCCCGGGGGTACTTAACTACTGAGCAATATTCCCAGTCCTTTGTTTTTATTTTGAGACAGGGTCTTGCTATATTGAGGGACTCACTGAGTTGTTGAGGCTGACTTTGAACTTGTGATCCTTCTGCCTCAGTCCACAGAGCCACCAGGATTTCAGGCATGCACCACTACACATGGCTGTACCATTTACTTTTAATAATGATATTCCACATCCTTATCAACATTGGTATCTTATTCATTCTACTAGGTATGAAATAGTAACACATTATGGTTTTTATTTATAAGTTTTATTTTGAGGTATAATTCATATACCATAAAGTTCACTTTTTTAAAGTATACAGTTTATTGATTTGTAGTATATTCAAGGACTTGTGCAGCTGCATTGCTAACTTTAGAACATTTTCATTACCCCTGAAAAGTTACACATTAATAGTCGCTCTCCATTTTCTCCTTTCTTAACATCAGCATTTGGTAATCACTAGTGTACTTTATGTTTCTATGGGTTTGTCTATTAAGGACTTGTCATATAAATGGAATCATACAATTGTGGCCTCTGTATCTGGCTTATTTCACTTAACATAATATTTTCAAGGTTCATTGTTGTCATAGTATTATTACTACTTTATTGCTTTATATGAATGAACTATGTTCCATTGTATGAATATTTTTACAATTTGTGTATGCATTTATCAGGTGATGGATATTGGTTTCTACTCTTGGTCTGTTATGAGTAATACTGTTGTAGAGGTTTTTATATGGATATCTGTTTTGAATTTTCTTACATTTGGACCCAGGAGAGAAATTGCTATGTCATACAGTTACCCTTCGTAACATTTTGAGCAATTATCAAAATGGTTTCCAAAGCAGCTGTGCCATTTTACATTCCCATCAGTAATGAATAGGGTTTCCATTTCTCAATATTATCACTGCTTTTTACTGTCTATCATTTTGATTATAGCCATCCTTATGCATGTGAAGTGGTATCTTCTTGTGGTTTTGATTTGAATATTCCTAATGACTTGTCATTTCATTGCTCAAAATCATTTCACTTCTTTTCTCAGGAATTTACAACATCTTTCTAATACCTTGGGAACAAAGATAAATCCTTAGCTATTCTAATCTAGACTTATCCTAATCTTTCCACTCTCTTTTTTGTGTTGCACTGATCGAACATAATATAGAACATGTTTTTTTTTCCCCCTCTTTAGATTCTTCCACTATGTACTCTTTGAGAAAGAAATCTTACTTTCATCTAATGCAAAATTACATTGACTCTACCTTCTAAATGGCTTTGCCATCTGTCTTCTCTACTCTTTCTCCTCTTTCTTTTACTATGTTTTAGGTTTTGTTTTATTTTATTTTATTTTCTTAGTGGTCATCATAGGAATTACAGTTAACACCTAAAACAATTTTTTTTTCAGGCTAATGCTAACTTAATTTTAATAGTTTAAAAAACTTTGCTCCAATATATGTAGGTCTGTTCTCTCCCACCTCCTTTGTGTTATAATTGTCATACATTATATCTTTATACATTAAAACTCTACAGTTGTATAATTTTTGCTTTATGAAGTTGTCTTTTAAATTAAATAGAAGAATAAAGAATGGACAAAAATATGTTTATACTGTCTTTATATTTGCTTATGTTATTTCCTTTACCAGACTTAATTTCTTTGTGTGGACTTGATTTGCTATCTATTATGCTTTCATTTCACCCTGAAATAAGGACTTACTTTAGTATTTCTTATAGGGGAAGTCTGCTAATAATGAATTCTCTGTTTTTGTTAATCTGGAAATGTTATAATTTCTTCTTTGTATTTTGAAGGATAATTTTACTGGGTATAGAATTCTTGGCTGGCAGTTCTTTTGAGCACTTTGAATATATCGTCTTATTGCCTTTGGCCTCCCTATTTTCTGATGAGAAGTCAGTTATTAATCTTATCAAGGATCCTCTATGTAATGAGTTACTTTTCTCTCTGCTATGAAGATTCTCATTTTGGCTTTTGATAGTTTGATTAGGATATATATTGTTTTAGGAAGCTTTTTCAATGCTGTGACTAAAAGACTAACCTGGAACAATTGTAGAGGAGGAAAAGTTTATTTGGGAGCTCACAGTTTCGGAGTTCTCAGTCTATAGACTGCAGGCTCCATTCCTCAGGGCTAGAAGGGAGGCAGGATGTAATGGTGGAAGAGTGTGGTGGAGGGAAGCAGCTCCCATGATGATCAGAAAGCAAAGAGACTCCACTTGCTAGATACCAGATATATCACCCCCTCACCCAAGGAATGCCCCCAGGGACCCACCTTCTCCAGTCACACCCTATCCTCCTTCAGTTACCACTCAATTAATTCCATCAGGAGATTAATTCACTGATTGGGTTAAGGCTGTCATAACTCAATCATTTTTCCTCTAAACCTTTTTAATTATCTCATATCTAAGCTTTTGAGGAACACCTCACATCCAACCATAACATATACTATGGTTTGGATATGGTTTGTCCCTCAAAGGTTCATGTCCTAGAAGCTTGGTCCCTAGTATGGGAGTGTTGGAGGATGGGGGAGCCTTTAAGAGATGGGTTCTAATAGGTGATAATTAGGTCACTGCTGCCCTCAGAAGGGAGATTAATTATGGCCTTACAGAATGAATTTCCTGGAGAATGGTTTGTTACAGAAAGAGCAAGACTGGACCCTCCTCATTCAATTTCTCTTCTTATGCTTCCACCGTGAAGCCCTCTATTATGTTGTGACTAAGTCAAGGGGGCTCTTACCAGATGATGAACAGATAGGGCTGCCTGATCTTGGACCCTTCGTCTCCCAAACTGTGGACTAAATAAATCTCTTTTCTTTATAATTATTTAGTCTCAGGTATTTTGTTATAACAATGGAAAACAAATTAATACAATGTGTGTCAGTGCTAATTTCTGAGTTCATCCTATTTGAAGTTTGTTGAGCTTTTTGGATGTTCAGATTAATGTTTTTCATCAGTTTGGAAAGTTCTTGGCCATTATTTTTTCCTTTATATCTATGTCCTTCTAGTACTTCCATTATTTGTATGTTGATAGACTTGATTATACCCTGCTGGTCTCAGAAACTTCATTTTTATTTCTGTTCCTGAGACGACATACTCTCAGTTGGCCTGTTCTCAAGTTTGCTGATTCTTTACTCTCTGATCACTTATCTATCTTTAAGGCTGATGATTCTTTACCTGCTCACATTTGTTTTTGAGTTTCTCTAGTGAATTTTTTCATTTCACTTATAGTTTTCAAGTTCATAATTTTATTTGGATTTTTGAAATAATTTCTATTTTTATTGATATTCTTTATTGAAATGCCATTGTCACATTATCTTTTAATTATTTAGACATGATTTTATTTTATTCTTAGAATATGTTTGTAATGATTGATTTAAAGTGCTTGTTTACCAAGTCCAATATCTGGCTTCCTCAGAGACAGTTTTTTATTGATTCCATTTTTTTTCCTATGAATGATTTTCTTTCTTTCCTTTTTTAATTCTGTTGTTGAAAGTATACATTTTAAATAGTATGATGTAGCAACTCTGGAAATCAGATTCTGCCTTTCCCAGGATTTCTTGTTGTTTTTCTTGTTTAGTTACTTTCGTAAGCTATTTCTCTCAATTCCGAATTCTTTGTCCTATGCTTCAAGTTCCTGCTTGGTTGGTTTAGTAGTCAGCTAATGATTAGACAGATTTCTTAAATGCATTGAACTAATAAATCTCTTGGCCTTTGCTGAGGGTCTTTGCATGACTCTACATTAGTACATGATTTCATTGTTCCACACACACCTTATAATCATGTTTTAACCTTTACTTTTGCTTGTGCAGACTCTCATGGGTCAGCCAGATGTAAGAAATTAGGTTTACTGGGACATGTGCATGGCCTTCTAGATTTCTAGGCATATAGTGGAGCTGTCGAAGCCTTCTATAAATATCTCATTCCTAGTTTTTTAAGGTTTTTTTTCTCTCTCCTTGTGTTAGTTCCAGTTGGTATCAGTACCTCATGCAGCTGTGACATTAAATAATTGTAGTTGATTTTTTTTTTTTTGGATACATGCTCTAGTGTAGTGCTATTTACACACAGTAAGCTCTGAGTAGGTTAAATAAAGACAAATTTTAAGAACAGATCTTTTCAGGGAGCTGCCAGACTGACCAAGAAGGGACAATTCTCTAGGAATGGAGCTTTCAGGGTACTCAAACTGTACTGTTCCATTTAAGTGGCTGCCAGGTACTGCTGGTTTTTACTGTGGTTATGGGTGGTTGGTTTTGAAGACAGTTAGAGCCGAGAAGGTAGGGATGGGATCTGGGCAAGTTATACACAGAGCTTGCTATTCTTTTTATTTTTTTTAAATTTTTTTTAGTTGTTTATGAACTTTATTTATTTATTTATTTAGATGTGGTGCTGAGAATTGAACCCAGGGCCTCACTCATGCTAGGCAAGTAATAGATTTTCAGAGGTCCTTTCCCTGCTATTCCAGTAATACCTGTGCTCTTGTGGTTTTAATTTGCTTTTCCCCCAGTGAGGGATAATGGTCAAGACATTTTCCTGTGCTTACTGGTCATTTGTATATCTTCATTTGTGAAATGTCTCCATCATTTACCTATTTAAAAATATTGAGTTCTTTGCCGTTTTATTATTGATTTATGTTTTCATATTATGCATCATATATTATGGATACAGTCTTTTGTCATCTATATGCATTATAACTGCTATTCCTAGTCTATTTGCTTAGTCACTTTCTCATTGGTGTCTGGGTTGGCAGAAAGTTTGGTTATATTTGATTTATTGATTTTATTTATTTCATTTATGATTAGCACTCTTTGTATTTTAAAAATCTTGACCTTGTTTTTCCTAAGAAGTTTATAGTTCTGTTTTATAGGAAAAAGGTTCATTTCATCTCAGTTTGTAAATTCATTGGCATAAATTTTTTTATAGTAAAGCTTTCATTATTCTTTAAATATCTGTAGAATCTCTAGTGATATTCTCTTATTCATCACATTGAAAATTTGTATTTATGCTTTTTAATTGTATAAATCTTACTAGAGGCTTATCAATGACATTAACTTTTCAAAGAAATAACTTTTGACACTTGAGTTTCTCTATTGTTGTTTCATTCATTTCCATTTCCTTGTTTTTACATACTTCAGTTTTTATTCTAACTCCAGTTCTCAAACCCACAGCAAACCATAGGTACTCTCTCTTAGCTGTGTATCTACCAGATTTTTGGATTGTGGGGAGCTCTCTTTGCCATTTGGTCCTGTATTTTACATTCTACAATTCAGATTTCTCTTGTCCTATTGTCTTACCTCCAGAGGCCACTTCAGTGAAAAACAAGAAGGCCTTGGAGGAATTTATTGTATCCTACCCTAGCAGCATGCTCAAGGAACTTCTCCTTTGTGCTAGATAAAGACCCTAGTGCCTGTGTGGAATTTCTGTCATGTCTTCTATCCCACTCATGGCCTCAGTGGGCTGTTGCCTTGCACTAAGAAAAAGTCCAACATACTTTAGGGAGGGTATCTCTCAGCTTTTGCCCTGTTTGGCTTTTAGTGTGCACTCCTGTGTACTTTCCCTTTAACAGCTGGTGGGAAAGAATAGGTTGGTAGGTAGCTGCAGGTTTTCTTTGTGGCTGGGATGACTTAGTTTACTAATTCATCATGCCAGCTCGTGTATGGCCATTTTAAGTTTGTCAGAAGTTTAGTATGAGACAGGTGCAGTGGCACAAGCCTGTAATCCCAGCACTTAGGGAGGCTGAGATAGGAGAATCACGAGTTCAAAGCCAGCCTTAGCAATGGTGAGGCACTAAGCAACTCAGTGAGACCTGTCTCTACATAAAACACAAAATAGGGCTGGGGATGTGGCTCAGTGGTTGAGTGCCCCTGAGTTCAATCTCCAGTACCAAAAAAAAAAAAAGTTTAGTATGTTTCTCCTGTCATATCTATGGCAGATTCTTTTCCTACCTGGAATTCCACCAGGAATGAAAGTTAGCGATAGATTTTTTTCCTCTCCTTAAAAGTGCTCATTACTTTCTAGATTTTAGTTCATTTAGGTTTCTTTGTATTCTTACTTCTATGAAGAATTTTGAAAAATTGTGATTTTTATAGATTAACTGATTTGTTCTAGTTGTTATGTTGGAAGTGAAATTCTCTTCATCCTAACTAGAAGTGGGAGTTGAGAACATTTATTTTTAATGTTCATTATTGAATGCTTATGCCTGAGCATATTGTTGTAATAGACAGTTTTCTTTTCTAGGGGTTAGAGTAGTGACATAAATTCTCAACAAGTTGTTATACTTGTCTAGAGAAAAATTAACAAAATAAATTTGTAATACCTTACATGCTGTGAGTATGTGATAATTGAAAAAAAAAAGGGACATTTTTCCTGATTTCTGGGTCTTTTCTTATTATGAATGTAGCTAACTTTTTACAGTAAACTTCAGAATGATGAATAATATTGCTGTTGATAGACATTAGGAATAATTTATTTAATTTGATGTCTGTAGGAAAATAATTATTGGGGGTAGAAATTATATTTAAAAATTTATACTACTTTCTAGTTGTGTGAGTTTCTCTAGATAATTTAACTGTTTGACTCTCCTTGATTATATGGAGATGATTGTTGCAACCTTACAGGTATATTATAAGAATTAAATCAAATAGCCTAAGAGAAATGTATAGAATAGTGCCTGGTACTTAGTGTTCAATAAATGAGTCACCACAAAACCATTCCCCTGGTCTTCTTATTCTTAATCTCTTTCATTTCCCATTATTTTATACCTGTGAGTGACATAGTTGAATATTAGGATCATTAAGGAATACTATCATTCTGCTTAAGAAATAGACTAAAATGCTTTAGTCTTCATTCAGTCTTTTCCTTTAAACAATTAATCTAGTATACATTTCATCTAGATTTGATTTTGAATTTGCCTTCAGCCAGGTTGTTTGCAGGATTACAGTGGCTCTAGGCCCTTCAAATAACCTTTGATTTCCTTTAAAGATAAAATTTACTGTGTTGGGCTGGGATTGTAGCTCAGCGGTACAGCGCTTGCCTCGCATGCATGAGGCCCTGGGTTCGATCCTCGGCACCACATACAGAGCAATAAAATAAAGACATTGTGTCCATCTACAACTAAAAAAAATTTAAAACAAATTTACTGTGTTTATAATGTAGCAAGATACTTACCTTTTAAACAGAAAGATAGGAAGCATAGTCAGTGCCTGACAGTGTTTTTTCAACAGGACAGACTATCCATTCTTTCTTTTCATATCCAAGATACTATAATCTCCCATTTGAGGTCTGCTGAAACATTTTGTCATACTCACAAATGCTTAATCATTTCATAAATTTTATTAAGTAAAAGAATCTATAGAATATCTGTACTAGTTTTAAGAATTCCATGGATCTTAGCAAAAATGTATTTTATAAAACTTAAGTATAGCCTTTAAATAAATGTATTTTCATATTTTGCAAATGACCACAAGACAATATGGTGGCTGGTTGAGATCAAGCCCCAGAGTATAAAGACTTCTAATTATAGCAAAACTATCACAAGTTGTGACCAAAACTCCCACAAAAACCAAAATAGCAATAACAACAAAACAACCAGTACATTTTCTTGCTTATACACTTTTAAAAACTATTTTCATGCATCCCTTATGTAATCAAAATTTTCATTTCTTTTATGTTTAGCTATTAGTAGCTTACTCTGAAATTTTTCTCAAGGGTTTATATTGAAAACAGTTTATAGATCCTAATTTGTGTTTGCTTGTGCTTGCTATCCATTGATCATTATTTCTTCCACAGTCACAATATCCTATCTATTGTCTTTCTTATATCAAGATGATTGTAGCATATGCTTTACTCAGTAGCAAATTGTTTCATTGATGGTACTAGTTTATCTTAAGAAAGACTGTGTCTATTTGTAAGAAAAAGATTTAGGAGTGTAACTTGATGTAGGAGAAGCAGTTAAGTCAACCAGAGTCTTCAATATCTGCAAAACCATTATATGGTTGCTATATATCGATTGGACAGATAAAACATATTACATTATACAGGTTTTTGTGCATCCATTTATTGTATTATGTTAAAATGTTGTATTTGTTGAACTCATTTTCAGAGAATATTTACAAAATGGGAAAATTTGGCTTTTCTGATACTATTGCATAGATTGACTAAAGATGATGAGTTTTGGTTCTCAGGGAGTTTTGATGCTTTCTTTTTTTGTGAAGTTTTAAAAAATATTCTAAAATATTTGGGAAATGGAGTTTGGTTGAAGTTTGTTACTTTATTTCCTATATTTTTGCCTCAGTTGAGCTTATTCTAAAAAGCCTTTTGCCTTTTGGATATTTAATATTTTAGATTAAAACATAGGATGATAGATTTTTGTTGAAGAAAGGAACTTTAGCAATTATTATCTTCTCTAAAACTCTATTTCATAGTCAGGAAAGTAGGACTACAAGAAAAAGGTCAGAAGACTAATTAATTAGGAAAGCCTAGATTTCCTGACTTTAGTTTTTCCTTTTGCAGCCTGCCACAGTCTCTAGCTACTTATGAGCTACTCTTGATTTTCTGTAGAATTAATCCTGGAATGGAAAATAGAATGGTATGTTAGAAAATTTTCTTTTGGAATTTAAAAGTATAAAAGATTATTTAAAATTACTGAATTACTTGAAGCATGGCATGCTATTTTATTTCTTTATCAAAGTTATCAGAGCACTGAAAATCACTATTGTGTCATAGTAATGAAGAAAGAAAAATCATTGAGTTATGAACTTTGCTATCCATATTTAATGTACGTTTAATACAATGGTAGGATGTTTTTAAGTGGAAGTCTAAGATTCGATGAAAAACCACATGAAAGCAGGAATATCAAAGTAAGATTGCTTAATTCACTGAACACCTGAGATAATGAATGCTTACCTTCTATAGTCATTTTTCAGCTTCTCCTTTGAACTCTTTCTGTTTTCACAGTGTCGAGCAAAGCAGGACATCTTTCTAGTTCTAGCACCCAGATTAGTGCCTGGCACATCATAGAAACAGGAGTTGTATTGCTTTTCAGTTTTTTTATAATCTATCTCTTGTCATCTCCTGCCTTAACCTTTGTAACTTCCATTTACCATCTTAGTCTATCACCTGCAAGTGTTGAAGGACATGGGTAATTGAAACTCTTTTTGCCTTTTTGTGTGAAAAGTGAATCTCAAGGCTTAGGTGAAATTGGCAGTTAAAAAAAAGGGAGATTCTTTCATATTTTTATGCTTGAAGTTAAACTATATTGTATCAAAGAAGGTTATTTCTTCCAGGGTTTGCCTTATGAGGTGGTGTTCTGGGGTAGATGGTTTTCAATAGACAACTTTAAACCTGACCTGAAAGTTATATTCTGCTTCCTTATGTAATCTTCTTGTTGCAATGAACAGACCAATTATACATGAGGGCATTTAAGGTTTACTGGACTCTGAACTTTTATCAGAGCTGTGAGGTCTCACAAAGATTTTCTGCAAGAATTGCAACATTGTGCTCTTAAAATGGATCACAGGATGAGAGATTTTTTTCTTTAATTTATAAATTATTTTGAGGCTTGATA
Organism: Geosciurus inauris; assembly: GCA_004024805.1. Classification (NCBI taxonomy): domain Eukaryota; kingdom Metazoa; phylum Chordata; class Mammalia; order Rodentia; family Sciuridae; genus Geosciurus; species Geosciurus inauris. Next base: position 23,664 of record PVHX01021826.1, read on the forward strand.
AATTCATCAACATCATAAATGATAGAATAGCATGGGGAAAATGGAATTATTGTGTAAGTGTAGGTAGAATAATCATTGCAGCTATTTGTCAATTTAAAAAAAATTTTTTTAGTTGTTGATGGATTTTTATTTTATTCAGTTATTATTTATATGTGGTGCTGAGGCTCAAACCAAGTGCCTCACGCAAGCTAGGCAAGCACTCTTCTACCACTGAGCTACCCCTGAGCTACAGCCCCAGCCCTATTTGTCAATTTGAATGAATTAGTGACAAGTCACACAGAAAGGTCTCTGGATTACCCAAGATTCTCTTACTAAATAGTCAAAGCTTAAAAAACAAACCAGCCAACCAACCAACAAACCAACCAAACAAAAAAACCCTAGAAAACATAAGAGAAGTAGGGCTTCCAGTACTTAAGATCTGCCTTATTTTTAATAGTTGCACTAATTACATCTCATTATAAAAGAATTTACTTTAAGAAGTACCTTTGGGGAAAAAAGTACCTTTGTATTTTATCTAGATGTATTTTTAAGAACAGAGTTCTTGGAAGGAAGAATTCATCAACTTTTAAAGTCCTTGAATGTGTCCTGCAGTCTCTCCTAGAATCTTTATAGTAATCTTTATCCAGTGCCTAATTTTTCTTTAGTCTTCTTTCTTTTAGGAATTGTTTGCAGGGTATACTAAATTTTTATGATATATTTTATTTTCCATTTAATTGCCCTTGTTGCTTTCTACAACTTTCATTGCAGATGAACAATTTTTTAAAAAGTATTTTTAATTGACAAATTAAAATTTTATGGTATAAAAAAAGATGTTTCAATATATGTATGTATTAAAAACAAGATGTTTCAATATATGTATGTATTATAGAATGACTAATTCAAGTTACTTAACAAATCTTTTACCTTATCTGCTTATTAATTTTGTGATAACATGTAGAATTGATTCTCTTTCGTAAGTATATAATACATTGCTATTGGGCTGGGGTTATGGCTCAGTGGTAGAGTGCTCACCTAGCACACATGAGGCACTGGGTTCAATCCTCAGCACCACATAAAAATAAAGATTTTCAAAAGTAATACATTGCTATTAACTGTAGTCAGCCTGTTGTATAATAGATCTGAACTTCTTCCTCCTGTTTAATTTAAATTTTATACCCTCCCACCAACATCTTCCCAATGCCCCCTGCCTCTATATTTACAATTTTTGAGCTATGAAATATGTTAAGTAGATCTTTGGATCTACCTGGCAACTTGGCTCCAATTAATGACATTGTTTAAATGAGAAAATAAATTTGAATAGTAATTGCATAAAAATCATTTTAAAGCATATACAACACATGTGATAGAGGGTTATATGCTTAATATACAAATATATCTTAAAAATTGATGAGAAAAAACATGTCATTTAGTAGAGAATAAGCAAAAGATTTAAATAGCTATGACACAGAAGAGGAAATCCAGTGGCCAGTAAGTATATAAACATGTTCTAGCTCTGTTTTATAATTAGAGATATGTGAATTATACAATAAAGTAGCAATTTTTATACATTAACAGGCTGAAATTAAAGTACCTCAAGTACCTACAGAGTTTCAGGGAAATGGCTTTCTCATATTTTGTTGGTAGACGTATGAATTCATATGACTTCTTTAGAAAGTAACATGAAAAACAACAAGTTTAAAAACCAAATCATTCATAAGTCTAATTATAATTATTGTTAACATTTTAATATGTGTCATTTTAGTATTTAAAAAAGTGTTACTAGGAATAATTTATACACAAAAACTGTATATATTTATATATTTAAAATGTACCATATGGTAGATTTTGACATGTCCTGTAACCAGGAAACATCACCATAGTCAGAATACTGATCAAATAAATTCATCACCCTCAAAAGCTTACTTGTGATCCTTTGTGATGTTTCTTGGTTCCCATCATCTGGGAATCACTGATTTGCTTTATAGACTTATCAAGACTTTCTATAATTTTATATAAATGAAATCATACTATAGAAACTATTTTCATCTAGCTTCTATTACTTAGCATAATTACTTTGAAATTCTTCCATGTTGCAACATTCAAAAGGATTGTTCCTTTTTTTTTCTTTTTGCTGAATAGCATTTTACTGTGTGGATGTTTTAAATTTGTGGATATATTAAAATTTGTATATATATATATATATATGCACAATGGCTATATCACATGGTAAGTGTTTGTTTAATTTTTTAAGGAACTGCTATTTTGTTACTCAAAGTGATTGTATCATTTTACATTTCCACCAGCAAGGCAGAGTTCCAGTTCCTTCATATTTTTATCAACTCTTGCATGGCCAGTCTTTTGAATTTTTTTTTGTGTGGGGAGAGTACTGGGGATTAAACTCAGGGACATTAGACCATTGAGCCACATCCCCAGCCCTATTTTATATTTTATTTAGAGACAGGGTCTCACTAAGTTGCTTAGCACCTCACTTTTGCTGAGGCTGGCTTTGAACTCTAATCCTCCTGCTTCAGCCTCCTGAACCACTGGGATTACAGGCGGTCATGCCCCACCATGCCTGGCCATTCTTTTGAACTTTAACTATTCTAATGGATAAGTAATGATTCTTCATAGTGACTTAAATTTGTGTTTCTTAGTAAATAATGCCATTAGGCATTCAGTCATGTGCTTATTGGCTGTGTGTGTATCTTTGTTGCAGAGTTTGTTCAAATCTTTCACCTATTTTTTTTTTTGGCAGGGGGAGGATTATTTGTGTTCTTTTTTGAGTTTTGCTATTTCTTTCTCTACCCCGTCCTCTGCCATTTTGTTATATATCCTGCATAGAAGGACTTTATAGATGTAAGTTTTGCAAATATTTTCTTCCAGTCTGTGACTTATCTTTTTGTTCTCTTATGTTCTTTGAAGAGTGAAAGTTGTAAATTTTAATGAAGTCCAGCTTATCAGGTTTTTTACTTTGTTTTTACTTTGAAACATTGTGCTTTTGAAGTCACCTGAGAAACCTAAGAAATCTTTAACTGAATGCCATGAAGACTTTTTTCCCTGAATTTTTAACTAGATGTTTTTATTTGTCTATCATTCTTTTTGAGTGAATATTTGTAAATAGTATAAGGTATGGGTCAAAGTTTATTTTTATTTTTATTTTGCATATGGATATCCAATTGTTTCAGCACCATTTGCTGAAAAAATCTATCCTCTCTTTACTGAATTGCCTTTGTAGTTTTGTCAATGTATATTCTGTGTCCATTACTAGACTCTATTCTGTTCCATTGATCTATTTGTCTTTCTTAACACCAGTACCTTACTGTCTAGACTACTGTAGCTTTATAATAATATTGAAATCAGGTAATGTTAGTTACTCATCTTTATTTTTTTATAAAGTTGTTTTGTCTATTTTAGGTCCTTTGCATCTATATGTGATTTTGCAATCCATTTCTCAATTTCTATATTAAAAAAGCCTGCTGAGATTTTGGATTGGGATTGTATTGAATCTGTAGATGATTTGGGGGATAATTGATACTTTCCAACCTATGAACACATCATATCTTTCTATTTGGATCTTCTGTAATTGTTTTCAGTGACGTTTTACTGTTTTCACTTTATAGGTCTTACATATATTTTGTCAGCCTTTTTCTTGGAGTATTTTATGTATTTTGATGTTATTTTGAATATTATTGAATTCGACTGTAATATAGAAGTACAATTAATTTTTGTATATTGATCTTGTTTCTTGGTACCATGCTAAAGTCACTTTTTAGTTCTGGCGTTTGTTTTTGTAGATTGTATCACATTTTCTACATAAACAATCATGTTATCTATAAACAAAGACAACTCTGCTTTTTTCCCCAATCTGGATCCTTTTTATTTCTTTTCTTTTAAAAATTCTTTTCTTATTTCATTTATTTGTTTGACTTACTGCATTTGTTAGAACCTTGAATGTAATGTTTAATACAAATTATGAGAGAAAACATTGTCCTGATATTATGGGGAAAGCATTCAACTTTTCTCCCTTATGTAGAATAGGTATAGATTTTTTTCAGATGTTCTTTATTTAAAGTCAAAGGAGTTTCCTTCTACTCATAGTTGGCTTTGATTTTTTTTTAATTAGGAAGAAATGTTAGCTTTTGTTGAGTGCTTTTTCTGTATTATTTGATATGATTTTATTTTTCTTTTTTAGTTTGTTAATATGGTGAATTACACTGATTTTCCAATGTTAAACTAACATTGTTCCCAGGATATATCCAAATTAGTGCTGATGTATTATTCTTTTTATGTACTTTTGGACTATTTGCAAAAATTATATTTAGAGTTTGTGCATCTATATTTATGAAAGATATTGATCTGCAGCTTTCTTGTTACGTCTTTGTCAGATGTTACTATCAGGGTAGTGCTGGCTTCATAGAATGAATTGGAAGGTGTTTTTGCCTCTTTAATTTTCTGAATAAGTTTGTATAAAATTGATATTTCCCTCTAAATTTTTGGTAGAAGCAGTGAAATTATCTTGGATAGAAGTTTTCTTTGTGGGAAAACTTAATGGTAAGTTCAAATTCTTCCATAGATGTGTCTATTTATCTCTTCTTGTGTCAGCTAAAGAAGAGCTGGCTCTTTTTTATTTTTCACATACCTTTATTTTATTCCATTTGGATGTATTTTTTTATTATTTATTTTTCTCAAAAATTGCATTTTAATACATGTTATCAAACATAACAGAAAAAAATGAATTTTCAGAAGCTGTACACACTGTTCACTGAAAACATTTGTTGAGGCAAATAGAAAAAATTGTTACAATCATAATTTTTCTAACTTTGCACAAAATTATAAGCAGATTACATTCTTCATATTAAACACCTTTATATGCACTTTCAATGAACAGTATATATATATATATATATATATTTTGATCAACCATATTTACTATACCCATTCCCCTTTCCTGCCCCCCGCCTCCCCCATGTCGCGTCCAGTATTCCTCTATTTCTCTTATGTTTCCCATTCCCGCCTCCCTTATTCATCAGCATCCACGAATCAGAGAGACCATTCGGCATTTGGTTTTTTGGGATTGGCTTACTTCACTTAGCATAATGCTTTCCAATTCCATCCATTTGCCTGCAAATGCCATAATTTTATTCTCTTTTATTGCTGAATAATATTCCATTGTGTATATGTACCACAGTTTCTTTATCCATTCATCTCTTGAAGGACATCTGGGTTGCTTCCACAGTTTTGCAATTGTGAATTGTGCTGCTATAAACATTGAAGTGGCTGCTTTACTGTACTGTGCTGTTTTTAAG
>PVHX01021827.1:0-28941 GCA_004024805.1 Geosciurus inauris
ACACTAAGATTTCATCTCACTCCAGTCAGAATGGCAATTATCAAGAACACAAGCAGCAAGGTTGTGGGGAAAATATATTGCTGGTAGGAATGCAAATTGATGCAACCATTATGGAAAGCAGTGTGGAGATTCCTCAGAAAAGCTGGAATGGAACCACTATTTGACCCAGCTATCCCACTCCTCAGTTTATATACAAAGGATTTAAAACCAGCATACTACTGCAGTGACACAGCCACATTACTGTTTATAGTAGCTCAACTAACAATAGCTAAACTATGGAACCGACCTATGTGCTGTTCAACAAATGAATGGATAAAGAAAATGTGATACACACACATACACACACATACACACATACATACATACATACATACATACATACATACACAATGGAATATTATTCAGCCTTAAAGAATAATGACATGGCATTTGCCAGTAAGTGGAGATGGAGAACACCATGCTAAGCAAAATAACCAATTCCAAAGAACCAAAACCCAAATGTTTTCCTGATATGCAGTTGCTAATTCACAATGTGAGGACTTTGGAATAACAGAAGTATTTTGGATTAGACAGAGGAGAGTGAAGGGAGGGGAGGGGAGTAGAGTGTTAGGATGGATAGTAGAATGAATCAGACATTATTACCCTATGTGCATATGTGATTACATGACTGTTGTATTTCTACATCATGTACAACCAGAAGAATGAGAAGTTATACTCCATTCATGTATAAAGTATCAAAATACTGTTATGTATAACTAATTAGAACAAATTAAAAAAAAACAATTGGGCAGAAGAAGTAAAACTATCTCCTGTTAAAGATCATATGATCTTATATATAGAAAATTCTAATGACTCCACCCAAAAAACTATTTTAACTCATAAATGAGTTCAGCAGTATTAGAGTATGTAAGACCAATATACAAAACTCAACAGTACTTCCATAAATTAGCAGTCAATAGTCTGAGAGTGAAGCTGGGCACAGTGGTGCAAGCCTGTAATCCCAGCACTTAAGGAGGCTGAGACTGGAGAATCGCGAGTTCAAAGCCAGCCTCAGCAATGGCGAGGTGCCAAGCAACTCAGTGAGACCCTGTCTCTACATAAAACACAAAATAGGGCTGGGGATGTGGCTCAGTGGTCGAGTGCCCCTGAGTTCAATCTCCAGTACCAAAAAAAAAAATAGTCTGAGAGTGAAATTAAGAAAGCAATTGCATTTTAAGAGCATCAGATAAAAAGCACTTTGGAATAAATTAATAAAGAAATTGTAAATACTGTAAATTCAGTATTGTTTTATACTGAAAAGAATAAAACATTGTTGAAAGAAAGTAAATATGATCTAACTAAGTAGAAAGACCTCTCCTTTTCATAGACAAAACAAAATATTGCTAAGATGGCAATACTCCCCAAAATGATTCAGATTCAACACAATCTCTATCAAAATCTCTCAGCTGTTTCTTTGCAGAAATTGAAAAACTGACCTTAAAAATCATATTAAAATTCAAGAGATCCAGAATAAAACAATTTTCAAAAAGAATGAAATTGGAGAGTTCACCCTTCTAGCTTTCAAATCTTACTACACATCTACAGTAGCCAAGGGAATGTGGTGCTGGCATAAAAATAGACATAAAGATTAATATAATAGAATTGAGACTCCAGCCAGAAATAGACCCCACATTTGTTTTTATAATTTTTTATTTGTTCTTCTTAATTATGTATGACAGTAAAAAGTATATTGACATATTATACATGGAGTATAATTTCCATTTTTGTGGTTGTACATGATGGGGAGTTACACTGGTAGTGCATTAATATATGTCCAATTCATTCTACTATCTTTCGCATTCCCATCCCTTCTCCCTTCCGCTAACTCTGCCCTGTCCAATCCAGTGAAACTTCCCTTCTCCATCCCTCCAACGGATTGTGATAATACTGCACATTTTTACTGAATTGATTTTTGTCAAAATGGCCAAGATGATTCAATAGGGAAAATATAGTATTTTCAACAAAAATGCTGTTGGAAAATTGGGTATCCCACATGCAATAAAATAAACCTGAACCCCTACCTCATACTATATACAAAAATTAACTATCACCATTGAAAGGCCTGAATCTAAATTTAACAAGGAAAATCTTTGGTACTTCAGATTTAGGCAATAGTGTCTTAGATAAGACATCTAAAGCATAAACAATCAAGTGAAAATAAATTGGATTTCATCATTAAAAAAAACGTGCTACAAAAGTTACCATCAAGAAAGTAAAAAGACAACTGTGTGCAGTGATGAAAACTGTAATCTTAGTGAATGGGGAGGCTGAGACAGGAGGACCTCAAGTTTGAGGCCAGACTCAGCAATTTCACAAGACCCTCAACAACTTAGTAAGACCCTGTTTCAAAATTTAAAAATAAATAAATTTAAAAAGAACTAGGTATATAGATCATTGGTAAAGTACTGCCGAGATCAATCCCCAGTTAAACTTCTCCCCCCAAAATAAGAAAAAAGACAACCCATATAATGGGAGGAAATACTTGTATATGTCTGATGAGTTCTATATATTCTGCATACTAGATCCTTATCAGATATATCATATGCAAATATTTACCCATTATGTGGGTTGTCTTTAACCCACTTTAAAAACAGCAAAGCATTTCAGCAGACATTTCTCCAACAAAGATATACAAATGGTCAGTAAACACATAAAAAGACAATCAACATCATTAGCCATCAGGAAAAGGTAAATCAAAATCACCTCATACTAGGATGGCTATAATAATTATTAACAAAAAGGCCAATAACGTGTTGAGGAGGATGTAGAAAAACTGGAAACCTCATGCACTGTGGGTAGGAATAAAAAATGATATAGTAATGCAAAAACTTTTTGGCAGTTCCTTGATAAGTTAAACATATAGTTATCATATGACCCAGCAATTCTACTCCTACGTATATACTCAAGAGAATTAAATCACAGGCTCACACAGAATGCTGTACTTGAATATTCACAGCATTATTCATAAAAAGTGTAAATAACCCAATGTTTACCAATTTATAAATGGGTAAATCAAAATGTGGTTTATCTATACAAAAGAATATTATTCAGCAATATGAAGGAGTGAAATACTAATATATGTTACAATATGGATTAACCTCTAAAATATTATGCTAAGGAAAAAGAAGCCAGACAAAAAAGGCCATAAATAATATATGATTCCATTTATAGAAATGGCCAGAATACACAAATCTATAAAGAACAGAAAGCATATTAGTAGTTTCTAGGGGCTTAGTTGAGGGGGAAATTTTAATCAAAAGATACAAACTCAAGCTAGTTGAAAATACTAGAGATGTGCATAGGGGTACATGCCTGTAATCCCAGCAGCTCAGAAGGTTGAAGGAAGGAGTATTTCGAGTTCAAAGTTAGCCTCAGCATCTTAGTGAGGCCCTTAGCAACTTAGCAAGACCCTGTCACTAAATAAATGTATAAAAGGGTTGGAATATGACTCATTGTTTAAGAACTCATGGGTTCAATCCCTGGTACCAAAAAATAATATTAGATAACTTTTGTACAGTATGTTGACTATAGTTAATACTAATATTTAATGGAAATTACTGAGGGTAGATTTGAAATGTTCTCCCCACAAAAAATGATAAAAAATTCTGTGAAGTAATGCACTATAGTGAAATAATTAAGGAAAGCATGTGTGTATATATCACATTGTATCCCAAAATGTATACAATTTTTATTTCTCTATTAAAATATATAATTTTAATGAATTAAATGTTCTCTAGGTACATATCCAAAGTAGATGGTATCATTATAATAAAAAGGCATGTGTCCTTCCATGTTTGTTGTAGCAGTATTTACGATAGTTAAAACATGAAATCAACCCAGATGTCCTTCAATAGATGAATAAAGAAAATGTGGTATATATACACAATTAAATATTATTCAATCAATAAATGAGAATATTATCCTGTTGCAGCAACATGGTGGAACTGGAGGTCATGTTAACTGAAATAAGCCAGATTCACAAAGAAAAACACTACATGTTCTCATTCATTTGTGGAAACTAATAAGACAATCTTGTAGAAGAATAGAATGGAATAATGAACACTAGAGTCTGGAAAGAAAGAAGGCATGGAGGATGGAAAGAAGTTCATTAAAGAGCACTAAAACACATTGGAAGAACCACTGCTGGTTCTTCTTTAGCATAGTATGGTATCTATAGGTAAAAAAAATCTATGATATATTTCAAAGTGAATAGAAGAGTATTAAATTCCCAACACATAAAATGATTATTATTTGAAGAGATTTCAATGCTTATTACCCTGATTTGATCATTAGATTGTATACATGTAGTGAATTACCAAAATGTACCCCATTGAAGATAAATATTATGTCCCAATAAAAAATAAATAATAAGATCTAGAGTTTAAAAAACAAAATATATTTATTTCCATTATGTGGAAATATTCATTAAAATTTTAACATATAGGGCTATGGTCATGGCTCAGTTGTACAGCACTTGCCTTGCACACGTGAGGCACTGGGTTTGATCTTCAGCATCACATACAGAATACATAAGTAAATAAAATAAAGCTTAAAACATTTTAACATGTAATATTTACAGATCACAAAGTAAATAAAAATAAAATGTTTTGAAATTAGGTAGTAGTGATAGCTGCACAACCTTTCAAGACTACTACAATCCACTAAATGGTAAATTTTTAAATGTCAGATTTTATGGCACATGAATTATACCTCTATAAGTATAAACACATATAAATTTAAAATAGTCTAGAAAAAGTAAAATTTTCCCTTGGACAACTCCCCATCCTACCTACAGTTTTATTTTTTTCTCCTAAGGAAAGCATGGTTATAGATTTTGTATGCAAAAAACAAAATCCTAGCACTTACTTACCTACATTTCTACGACAGAAGACTTGCCACAGTTATACATGTTAAACCAATGCTCACTCAACCCTGGGCTTATATTCTTCAACATCTTTAGTAGCCCCTCATCCAAACAAATTGGTAGTTCTAAAAGGAGAGGTGTCATAACATCCATCTGGTAGCTCCCTCATAAGTTTAATAAAGGCTCTGAGAGTGTCTTAGAAATCTAGTCTATCCCCAGCTCCAGTAATGTGATGTTTCCAAGAAGATAATGGATAAGCAATATTGTCTAAATCTCACTTCAATATTTCCAGAGGCCAGATATAGCCAGCTAGAGAGAAATGATAAGTGAACTATTCTCTGAGAAAGTGAGGTGTTACTTCCAGTCACATTAAAAAACAGAATCTCAGAGCTGGGAAATAAGAGTTACAAAGGAAATGGAAGGTTGGCTGGTTTAAACCAACCTCTGTCCCCCAATCAATACATAAACTCTCACAACAACATCCCCTGCCAACATCTGCCCAACCCAATGGCTTAAACACAACCACTGATGAGAAGATTACTATCTCCCAATGTAGCTCTTTCCCTTTTAGATAATCCTAATCATAAGCAGAGTCCTCTGTTCTACTTCTTTTTGAATGAAAGCACTAGCCTAAAATCTTAGCAAACACTGCAAAAGGGCAAAACACAGAAAAGAGAGTGGGATTAGAGGGAACATGGACTCTTCTATAACAAAGGTCAACAAAGTGCCTTTCTCTGCTACCACAGTAAATCATCAGCAAAGTTTAGATGTAAAGGTAGATGTGGGAGACTGAAGGAATCTGGTTGGCTGAAGGCACAGCTTCTATTCATACACACACATAAATACTGATCTGTTTTAGAGCTCCAATCCCAGTTTCTAGGAGAATAAGGAATGCTTACAGATCCCTGAAAATGTATGCAAGGAAACATTTAGCATTCCTGCCTGGCACAAAGACAATCAACATGGTGTGTACAGTCAAGTACAAAGCCATTCCTCGGTCCCTCAAGGGAAATAGATTTAATAACTGTCACTAATTACATGAAAGATCATCATAAGAAGGCTACTAACAAATTGTTCTCTTTCCAACACAGACATAATGAGAAGTAATGAGCTTCAATCACGGCAATGAAGATTTTTGTTATATAACAGACAAACAGGGAGGGAAATGGGATGAGGAGAGAAAATACCCATGTGAATATCCTATCTTTGCATTCATGGTTCTCCATCAACACATCAGAGTTCCACTGTATCCCAACACACACCCATGACCTCAGTCAGGCTATATTTTCCATTCATTCCAACACATCCTGCTTATTCCCACCTATACATCCTTGTATTCTTCCAATGTGTGAATATTACCCCCACTCCAAGAAGAGCTTCCCTACTCATTTCTATCATTCTTTTGTTCCTACCTTCCCTGAAAACCTAATCCAAGAACAGTCCCTTTTCACAAACTCTCTTACTAGTACTTTAAAACATTTCTGCAATGTAGGTAAAGCTAGACTTATTATTCCCACTTCCCAGAGGAGGAAACCAAGGCCAGAAAAGGAGATGCTTCACACTTAGCAGACATCAGTAAGAACTGAAGCAAGAACTCCAGAATTGAAGGCCAAAATTAGAAGAGACAATCTATGTCAGAGGTAAGTGGTACAGACTTGGGATCCTGCGTACAAATATTATTATTATTTTTCAGGGGGTACCATGGATTGACCTTAGGAGCACTGGATCACTGAACCACATCTACAGCCCTATATTGTATTTTATTTAGAGACAGGGTCTCAATGGGATGCTTAGTGCCTCACTTTTGCTGAGGCTGGCTTTGAACTTACAATCCTTCTGCTTCAGCCTCCCGAGCTGCTGGGATTACAGGTGTGTACCAAAATGCCTGGCCAAATATTATTAACTCCACAACTACCTTGGTGTATAACACAGAATGATTTCCTTAATGTCTCTGATCCTCAGGTTCCTCTTCTATGAAAAAGAATAATATCAACCTACTTTGTGGGTTGTTATGAGAAATAAATAAAGTAATGCATGTAAAATAGTTCCTGGCACAGTCTCAACCATTAGTTCTTCTTGTCATTATGCTTAAGTTGATACCATCAATATCTGAAAGTAACTGCCCCCTCTAGGAGAATTTTTTTCCTGACAATGGTTTTAGGAAGTACTTTTATAATTGTTCTCATAATTTCCTCAAATTTCTTACACCTCCTTCACAAGCAAAGGAGACTATGTAGCCTGGGGTGGGGATGTTAGTGCTACCTGCCCATGACAAGGTTTCCTAAGGTATAAGATCAAAATAAACTGGGGTGAGTTAAGGTACAGGGAAAACTTTTATAGATGACAGTTTTTCCTTTTCCCCCATTGAAGAAAACTAAATGACTTTAAGATTAACTATATTCCACTCTACCCCTAAGTCGTCTCCTTTTGTTGGTTTTCATGGGCCTATCCTACTTAGAACCTTGATAGAGTATGTTTATTAGTAGTCACCAAAGGAGTACTCTGACAGGACCTTCAGAAGTTCATTTTTTCTACATTCCTTTGATTTGCTTTCTGTTTGAGTTAAAAGAAAAGGAGACTTTTATTTAAGTTATCTAGATATAGAAGTACAAAGCCCAGCTCTCCTTGATTTCATGATGAAATTCACAATAAGGGAGGATGCTGAAAATCAAGGTGACCTGAGTTATTCATCTCCCAGAAAGCTTGCAATTATTTAACATTCAGAAATGAAACAAAACAAAACAAAAAACACTTCAGGATGGTGACCTGGAAAAGCACTGGTTTGGAGTCAGACCTTGAGCTCTCACCTTAGGAAGCTTTGTCATGGGCCAAAGATATCAATTGGCAATGTAAGTGTCACTTTTGTAGGGAGGAGGATTTAAAACTTGGCTCTGAAGGAGGTGGCATTTGGAGTATGAGAGTTTGGGAAAATTATGAGAGCAATTATAAAAAGTACTTTCTCAAGCCCTTCTCAAAATAGACAAGGCAATTTTTGTTAGATGTTGTTTTATGGTTCTAGGGGCAGATAGTACCAAGTCAGGGATAATAATAATCTAGGAGACCTTGTTTTGGCTATGCCATCTATTAGCATAGGTAAGTTCACAGGGTTTCACTCACTATCTGATCTGCACAACTCTACAAGTGACCAAAATATGGCTTGATCCTTCTTGAGGGTTCTTCGGCAACGTCTACCTTGCATTTTTAAGCTTTAGTATTCCCTACTCAGGCTGAGGTATTCTCCCAAGGCTACTTGAGTCATTGCTTCCTCCTGATCTTAATTCCTACTGAAGCACATCCCTTTCCTAACAATCCTCTCTTTCCAACCATCTGCAAAGCATTATAGGATCCAGTGGCTGGGAAAAGGGAGTAATAAAGAATGACGGATAATGGTTATGGAATTTATTTTTGGGGTCGTAAAAAAAAAGCTCTGTAACAAGATAGAGGTGATGGTTGCACAACATTGTGAATGTACTAAATTGTATATTTTAAATGGTTAAAATGGTAAAACATATGTTTATTTTACCTTAAAAATAAAAAGAAAATGATTACAAAGTATGGGCTAGAAAGTTTCTTGGAGTTTACCTGGTTTAATCTCTCCATTTTTAAGGGAGAAAACAGAGGAGGCTAAAGGAAATAGTTTCACTAAAATCATAGGTGCCAGGAGTGTTGGCACATGCCTGCAATTCCACCTACTTAGGAGGCTGAAGAATATAAGTTTGAGGCCAGCCTCAGCAACTTAACAAAACCCTATCTCAAAATAAAAAGTTAGGATACAGCTCAGTGGTAGAACACTTGCCTAGCATATGTGAGTCCCTGAGTTCAATACTCAGTAACACACACACACAAAAAAAAAAATCACAGAACTTAAGAAGTCACCTCCCTTCTATATAAGTTCCCAATTCTGTACTTATTAGCCTCTTGAAGAATGGTCTAAATGCTCCTGTACCTCCTCAGTAGCCAACTTAAGATCATCTGTTGGATGAATTAATTTATACCCTAAGCCCTTTATTCTACAGTTTTGGAAACCATTTTTACTACACATTGTCTGCCTCTCTATTCCTAGTCACCATACTTAAACTCCTTATTAATTCATACTTAACAATTTCATGTTGTATTCACTAGTACCAACCACTTCCCATGACAACAATGCCAACCGTCTGCTGCTTACTGATGCATCACTCTATCTACTGGGTGGGAATTTATCACATTTACAGTTGGGAGGGTTCTAACTGACTCCATGTGCTGCCCTATCTCAACCCACATGAAAAGGTGAATTTCTGGGACTTCCCCACAACTCAAGTTTAACTACATTGTAATTTCAGAGCTAATACTTCTCCTGTCCCACAAGTAAGAACTTTGTCATGTCCCTTAAGAGTAGACATTAGACCAGAGACCCTACACCTACTAGAAGAAAATGTAAGCCCAATACTCTATCATTGTCAGATAAGGAACAGGCTTCCTCAACAAGACTCCTAATGCACAAAAAGTAAAATTGATAATCAATAAATGGGATGGTATCAAACTAAAAATCTTCTCCACAGCAAAGGGAACAATCAAGAACATGAAGAATGAGCCTTAAGAATGGAAGAAAATTTTGCCACCTGCACCTCAGATAAAGCATTAATCTCCAGGATTTATAAAGAACTCAAAAAACCTTAACACCAAAAAACACCAAATAACCCAATGAATAAATGGCCAAAAGAACTGAACAGGCACTTCACAGAAGAAGAAATACCAATGGTCAACAAATATATGAAAAAATGTTCAGTATCTCTAGCAATTAGAGAAATGCAAATTAAAACTACACTGAGATTTCATCTCACTCTAGTCAGAATGGCAATTATCAAGAAAACAAGTAACAATAAATGTTGGCAATGATGTGGAGGAAAAGGTACACTCATACATTGCTAGTGGGACTGCAAATTGGTGTAACTATTATGGAAAGCAGTATGGAGATTCCTCAGAAATGTTGGAATGGAACTACTTTTTAACCCAGTTATCCCACTCCACAGTTTATACCATAGGAGTTAAAATCTGCATACTACAGTGATGCAGCCACATCAATGTTTATAGTGGCTCAATTTACAATAGCTAAGCTATGAAACCAACATAGGTGCCCTTCAACAGATGAATGGATAAAGAAAATGTGGTATATATATATAAACAATGGAATATTACTCAGCCATATATAAGAATGACTTTATGATTTTTGCCAGTAAATGGATGGATCTGAAGACTATCATGCTAAGTCAAATAAGCCAATCCACAAAAATCAAAGTTCAAATGTTCTCTCTGATATGCAGAGGCTAACACCAAACAAAGGGGGGAGAATAATAGTCCAATGGACTAGACGAAGGGGAATGAAGAGAAGGAGGTGGGGATAGGAATAGGAAAGACAGTAGCATGAATCAGATATAACTTTCCTATGTTCATATATGAATATACCACCAGTGAAACTCCATATCATGCACAACAACACAATTGTATCCTAATTAGAATAAGTTATACTCCATGTATGTATAACATGTCAAAATACACTGTACTGTCATATGTATCTAAAAGAATAAAAAAGAATAACCTATACTTATGTAATATATAACTGAATGTGGGCATGAGTCTGCTCCACACATGGCCCTCAGGCCCAAGCTCCACTGAGCAGCAATGTCAATAACCTCACTACCTCAATAAGATTATCAAACAAGTAACAAGCTGGACCAATGGAGAAAATTTACAGGTCTATTATTATAGCTCTTTCCCCCAGTGTATCTTACAAAAGATGTTTTCCAATCCATTCTTGGCACCTGATGCATAGTACAGTGTCCCACCATTTATTTGCTCATAAATGAAGGCCAAATGCTGAGGTGCTACTCTAGTAACAATATTATGACTCTTGATAGAGACCAGAGAAGCCAAGAAAGCAAAATGTCCAAGTACATCTTCCCAGACTCATTAGTTGCAACACCATCCCTATTAATCTTGAAACCTGGCAGTATCAGTATGTCCTGGGTCCCATGTAGCCTGTGTCCTCATACAAGCACCTAAATGATATAGAACAGAAGCCTTACATACACAGGCCTCAGTCTAGCCACATACATGTAGGAGCAGAAAGAAGCTGATGCAGACTGAATGATTCATCCAAATGATGAGTAAAAGATAAAAGCCCAGAAGCCTGGAGGACAAGAGAGGCTTGGCAGATCTAATCTCAGACTTCAGACCTCTGAAGGGCTGCCAACAGAGTAGGGAGTAAGTATATTCCCAAGAAGATGGATGGGGTGAGCAGGGGAAAATAAGAACACTCTTCCATTAACATTAATGTTTGCTGTGAAGACAATCAGTATTATTATGGGAAGCATAGGTCAGACCTCACTGTTAGAATTTTTTCCATAATTCTGTGTAGTTCTCACAACAATTTAATGAGGTAGGTATGAGTATATCATCAAATAACACAAATAAGATCACTGAAGCACACAAAGCACAAGTGTTCTATCCATGGCCACTTTGCTAATAAATGAGAAGGTTCTGATTCTAATCCTGAAAGACTGTCTCCAGCGAAAATGGTCTTAGACATTTATACCCTTCTCATGAGTATAAGGTCCAAAAAGACAGATTTCAACTTAACATAAGGACAAAGTCTCTCAGACATATCCCTGAGCCATAACCAGTGGCATTAAGAGGTAGGAAGCTACATGTCAGTAGACATGTACTATCAGAGACTAAGTAACCACTTGGGAAGCAAGACTATTTTAAGAGGTGTTCAAATATCAGCAAGAGGACAAAATTATATGACTTTTAATATCTTCCACAAACAACTCTGAACCAATTTGAGATTGGAACTGCTCTTCAAATTTAACCGCCTACAGGACCCTAGGTGGGTCATATCCCATCTTGGAACAATACTTCCCTCATTTATTATCTGTAATTGGGATGGGAAGGGTCATAATGAAAATATCCCATAATATGTGACATGCCAAGTAATACACAAACATAAGGGGAGGCCATGGTGTTGTAGTGATGTTAGAAGGGAAAGAGGGGCATGAAGATAGGAAATCTAGATCATGTCTTCAATGATTTTTTTAACAAGAAACTCTAGGCCTCAACTACCCCAAACGGATTTTTCCTCATGTAGCTGTGGCCACCTCCTCTACCTCCACCTCCTTCTCCTTCTCCTCCTCCTTTCTTCTTTCTTGTTCCAGCAGAAAGGAGAAAATCAAAGTGAAACAGAACTACCTATTTATGAATTTAGAAATGTCTTACTTTTACCTTTGAGGAAATCACCTGTACCTGCAGCAAGCTTTGTTTTGTCTTCTTCAGGATCAACTATATAGAGAGATCCAGGAGGAGGGGCTTGGCATGATCCCATCTTTTATGTTCTATTACATAAAACCCCATCCCTAGCTTCCCTCTAAATACTTTGATATATCTCCAAACACAGCTATGGCTGTGTAGATTCTTGTGTGAGGAAACAGAAATTGAAGTTAATCAGAGAAAAATTTAGTATATATTCTAATGTTGCCAGCTTTTAAACATCTTCCTAGCACAAAAGCCATTTTTCAAGAAACTGGCTTAAATATAGTACTAAAACTAACAAATGGAAACAAGAATGTAGTTTGGGCTCTGTTAACAGATGCTAGCCTTCTCAAAAGTCATTGATTTAGAAATGATCTTGATTGGAGACTGCAGGATGATCTATGTGATTCTCAATTGCTTTCAATTTGAGGCTTCAATAAGAAGTCCACAGGGTGACCCATTGTATGTGAATCTGATGGAATAAGCTGTGTCATGAAAAAGCTGGATTTAAGGTTTTCTCTGAGCTGGAGAAGGCCTTGTATTTTTTGAAATATTACCTCCAATTAGCCAAATGATGTACTGGATAAATCAATCCAAAGCATGTGCACAGTGACAAATTATTTAGATGGATCATACAAATGTCAGTAAGTACTAACAATGCTATTTGAAATTCTAGTATAGGAGAGAAAAAAATATCTGTGATCCAAGGAGAAAGATGCTCCCTCTATTGTGGGACTTAAATCACAGAGCCTGTAAAATGTCACCCCTAGGATTAACAGCAGGAACTTCTATATAGATTGTCTAAGGCTACTGGCTTATGACCACTTGAAGCTTGGGTGGACAGACAAGGGCTTACATATCTAACTTCATCCCAAGAAAGCAAAAACTCTGATACTATTACTCTGGAATAAAAGGTAAGTCTTCAAATGTTAAGTGTTTTTATCATCCTAGGCCTGTTTTTTTCTAATTGTGCTATAGCCCCTTACAATCCCAGTATTAAGATTTAGGAGGGGACAACATCACTAAAAGTGGCAGAGCAGGGAGTACAGAGAGTAAGTTCCTCCACTTTTTTGCAACTCTGGAATATGAGACTGCTTAATGTAGGAAAGGGCAGAAAAATTTTGTAAGAGAGCATAGAAGCATTTTCATTCATCTTCTACTGTCCTCTATTCTCCAGTGGTTGTGGGGAGAGTGGCTCACATTCCTGGTGTGGCTTGGTTTGTGCCAGGAAGCTATGACTTTGTTCTTAAGGTATTGTGATTGTGCATTTTGACCTTTTTAGCTGTTAGGGACTGGCAATGAAGCTGACCTTGGGCTGGAGTGGCCTTTCCATACTATGACTATCTTTGTCAAAAGATTTACAGACATACACTCCCTATGGTCACCTGGTGGCAAGGGATGGTGATGGGGCAAGCAACAAACAGACTCAATGGAACAGCAAAGAAGAGACTAAGAAGCAAATTATCTTGGGGTAATAAAGACTCTGAAGGGCCACCACAGTTAATGGGGAAGACAAACTGAAACATGCATGCCTAGGTTCAGATGCATGTTCAGAAAGAACTAAGAGGACCATAAGCTTGCACTTCTGGAAGATCTACAGGCTCC
The DNA here is from genome assembly GCA_004024805.1 of Geosciurus inauris. NCBI lineage: Eukaryota > Metazoa > Chordata > Mammalia > Rodentia > Sciuridae > Geosciurus > Geosciurus inauris. Next base: position 13,796 of record PVHX01021827.1, read on the forward strand.
ATATAACTAGGAGGAATATGCTAAGGCAGAGTTGTAGATCGCCTGACATAGCACTGAAGGAGTACCCCAGTTCAAAACTAAACTAAACAGACCAGGAAATTAGTATTATTTTTTTCTTATTAGCTCCAGTTGTTTAAGAAAATTTGTCAGGTCATTGGCTGACAAAAGAGATAACAGAACAAAGGCTTCAGTGATCACATGTGAAAAATAGTATGGTCTTTGCAAATACCATTTGGAAAAGTTCGCTAAACAAATAGGTAACTGCAGCCTTCAGCAATCAACAACAGCAAGCATTGGGGAAAAAACAGAATCTAATTCTAGAGTTTTCACACTATTATATTCAAAATGCTCCAATTCAACAAAGAATTACAAAGTCTACCAAGAAACAGGAAAATCCAAGTTAACAGAAAATATACCAGTGGGATACACAACAGAATTTCTAGACAAAGACCTAAATTAACTGCCTTATGTAACACTTAAAGGCTTGGATTCAGGTCCTGGCTTTTTCACTAATTCCCTGCATGAGAAAAAAAGGCATTTCCATGTTCTGGGCCCATGTTTCCTTAGGATATATACAAAAGGGGTTCAGGTGACTAGTGATTGCAAACTGGGTCCTGGGGAGTCAATTTAGTCTATAGATTTGTTCTGTTTGACTTTCACAGTATTTATTTTAAAATGTGAATCACTGGTTAACATTTTTAATATATAAAATTTTACATAAAACCTAATTTTCAATGTTTTCTCTGATATGTGGATGCTAATTCACAATAAAGGGGGCTAGGGAAGTCTATAGGTACTTCAGATTAGACAGAGGGGACTGAAGGGTGGGGAGGGGGGAGGGGGGCAAGAATGATAGTAGAATGAATTGGACATTACTACCCTATGTGCATATATGGTTACACAACTTATGTAACTCTACATCATTTACAACCAGAAGTATGAGAAGTTATGTATGAATCGTCAAAACACATTTTACAACTGGGTGCAGTGGCTCAAGCCTATCATCCCAGCAATTAGGGAGGCTGAGACAAGAGAATCGCGAGTTCAAAGCCAGCCTCAGCAACAGTGAGGCACTAAGCAACTCAGTGAGACCCTGTCTCTACATAAAACACAAAATAGGGCTGGGGATGTGGCTCAGTGGTTGAGTGCCCCGGAGTAGTTCAATCTCCAGTACCAAAAAAACGAAACAAAACAAAAAAAACACCTCATTTTACTGTCATGTATAACTAATTAGAATAAATTTAAAAATTAAATGTAAAAAAATCTAACTCTTGTTTTTTATTGAAAGATTAGAAGATCTAGCCCCACTGGTCATCGCTCCCTCTACACTCCAACCTACCAATGAGAACCATCCAAGTCACTTTTGCTCCCTATTTATAGGGCATGGATTTTCCTGTGAGACATATGCCTGCACTTACTCCTTGACACAAACTGTTTCTTCTAGGTAAATTACCTGCCTGGCCCCAGAATGTATGTTAAGTTGGCCATTATTGGCCAAGATATATCCTTCCAGTTCTAAAGCCACTGAGTTTCATAGTGGTGAAAAGCTTTTCTCAAGGCTCTTATTGGCTGCAAAAAGAGACACTATAAAATAAAAACCAAGTAACACTAAACAGTAGTCTTCCCTGTGAACAAGAAAGGCTGAGTTTCTGTCACATATGGTCTATGTATACAAAGGCAAGGAATGGAAATAATTTGGCTTAGGCCATCCTTTCATCTCCCTACCTCTAGGCAAGTCAGAAACCAAAGAAATCTAGAATTTCTTTCTTTTTTGTTATAAAAGGAAAATATATATCCCACTCCTGAAAGCATCTGGGCAGGACCTATACTTTCTGACCAAACCTATGCCTTGTCACACAAGGCCTCACCTCCCATCTATTGTGTGTCCTATATACATCTGCCCTCAAGTAGGCAGCAAGCTCTACCCAGACCATGGCCCAATGTAAGAACAAAGGCTATTTTTCTTATGCACAGTGACAAAGGAGAAAAGCCAGAGTGACTCGGAGTTGGAGTCCTATACACAAAAGGAAGCCTACTATAAGGGTGAGATTTATGATACAACCATCCCAGCAGACTGTTCTTAGTTTCCAGGGGCAGGAGAAACCAGCCCAGGAAAACAATTAAAGATGACAACAGCTAGATATGGCATTTATATTCACCAAACACCAATTCATTAATCTGACAAACTGCTAGGAAGGTACATCCACTCCCACATTGCTCTTATAAAGCCACATCCAGAACACAAAAGGAAAGTAACTTGAGAATAAAAACATACACATGAAATTCCTAAACAAGGGAGGCAGAATTGACTGGGTAGAAGACACACACCTGGTAACTTCTTGTATAGGAGCCAAAATGTTATCACAATTCCTATTTAAATGTATCCAGCATATCATAGGTTACAAAGAATTTACACAGGATCAATTATTCCCATTTTACAAGAAGGAAAGCTGAGCTTTGAAGATGCATAGGATGCTGCTCAAGTTGTGTATCTAATGGTAGAACTTATGCAAGAAACTGGGTTGCTCTGATTCTACATCTTGTTTTAACATGATCAACAACAAGTAGGGCTACCTCAGGCAGAACCTCATTAAAGCACTATTGATTACCTATCCTGGAGCTTGACTGTTCACACAGAAATGAGAATTCCAGGTAGGGAATGGAAGGGGCCCAGTATTTCAATCATCAATTTGGCCTACAAAGTATCCATTTGGTATAGGGTTAGAAGACTTTCTCTTGTTACTGTACTTTTCAATGATATGCTACATAACCTGGATACATAACATGAATCTGGAAAAATCAGACAACTATCCTACAATGTGAAGGTATGGCACTCCGGAAAATCATCCATTCACCTACCAACTGTATAAGCACTATTGATTCAAAGGTTTAATGTAACCCATATCTATGTCTTACCCAGACATGTCAGAGTTTGAATAGAGTCTAGAGTGCTTCAGAGATGAAGTAGAAAATAAAGCCTATGATCATGATTCAATCTCAGGTCTGCCATTTCCTAATGTAGGTATCTCTGTTTTCACAAGATTATTCTACCCTCAACAAAAAACAATGTAAAGAATGAAGATAATAATTCTATTTTTAGATATGGAATGGAAAAGTTCCTCCATAATCTTCAACATGCAATCCCTTGGGTATTATACAACATTGCCATAAATGTAAACCTAAAGATAAATACTCATTCATGAGCACTGGAAGGAACAAGTGCTCATATCATTAATGCAATAGCCAGTACTATTTCTTTTTTAAATATTTTTTTAGTTGTTGATGGATTTTTATTTTATTCATTTATTATTTATATGTGGTGCTGAAGCTCGAACTCAGTGCCTCACACACACCAAGCAAGTGCTCTACCACTGAGCTACAGCCCTAGCCCCCAATACCATTCCTTTTACTGATGACACCATAAGAGCTGACCTCTAAAGTTCCACAGTACTCTTCTTTAGCAATGTGAAGGCTGTTTGACTGCTTAAATCAGGCAAAAAGTTTCATGATGACAAAATAAATGCTCACTATGAATATAATCTGAGGCAACATGGAATAATATTTTAGTTTATCAATAACACTGGTATAGACCTCTGAGTTATGATTTAGGTTCTATCATTAATATTCCAGGTCTGTAAACAGTATTCACTCTAGACTTTGAATTGTGCTCTTGATATAGCAACTAGCCACATATGGCTACTGAGCACCAGAAATGTTGCTAGTGTGAATTGAGATGTGTTATAAGTATAAAATACATACCAGATTTCAACATTTTGGTAGATTTATCATTAATAAACATATAGTAACAAAATATATCATACAATATTTTGAATATAATGTATTAAGCAAAATATATATGAAAATTAATTTCACTTGTAATATTTTCACTTTTTTAATGTGATTACCAGAAAAAATTAAAATATACTTGTAGCTTGCATTTATGGCTCTCATTACATATTCTATTCTCTGATAGAAATAAAATGATCAATGCTAAATACTTTATGCACAGTAAAAATATTTGGAAGCTTTTTAAAGTCTAATTTCTGGGTTCCAAACTTTGAAGATTCTTATTGTACTAGCCTGAATTCTGGCTTTTAGTGGTTTGTTTCTTTGCTTGGTTATTTGGAGGTTTATTTATTTATTTATTTATTGCTACCCAAGTGATTTATTTTGTTTTACAGAAAGAATTGAGAACCAGTGGACTAGATGCTATATGCTATACCAAGTGGTTGCTAGGGAAGTATGTCTGGAGGAACAATCCCATGGACTTGGATTTAGGACCATCAATAATTGTTCACTGATATTCAGAAACCTGACTGTCCTCTGCCTTCCAGAGCCATCCTGTTGTGTTCATTCATTACCCCTCATTCCTTGATTTACTATGTATTATAAAAGTGATGTTTCCCTGAAAGTAAAATGCATTTGGTTTTGGGTGTGGTTTAATCCTTCTTTTAAAGAGAGAGGACCATCAGCACAAGAGACATAAACTGTATGTATGCAAGGCCTGGCACTAGTCTTAAAGGCTAGTGGTTACTTATATGCTCTTTGTTTTTGTTTTTTTTTTGGTACTGGGAATTGAAATCAGAGGTACTTGACCACTGAGCCACATCCCCAGCCCTGTTTTTTTGTGTTTTATTTAGAGACAGGGTCTCACTAAGTTGCTTAGTGCCTCACTGCCGTTGCTGAGGCTGGCTTTGAACTCATGATTCTCCTGTCTCAGCCTCCCAAAGTGCTGGGATTATAGGCATGCACCACTGCGCCCAGCTCTGATATGCTCTTTCTGACTACTCCTAGAATTGATTAATTAACCAGCTAAGGTGGGACACAGATGGAATTTTGAGATGCTGAAGGAAGATGCCACATAAGCAGAGAAGAAAGGATTAAATATTTTTAGGAGACTCATGGCAGAAGGGTATGAGAGATCATTTTGTCTACTTCCCTGCTTCTGGGCAATGTCTTCATCTAAATCATCACAGTTTAAATCGCTCCAAAGAAGGAGGCCTCTCTCAATCCCTAGAGCCAGCCTTGAAACATGGCACTTCTTAGACCTACTAAGATGACATGGTGATGATGATGATGATAAGTTATCATATGCCAAGTACCTAACGTGTCAAACACTGTGGTAGATATTTCACTTACATATTTAATCTCATTAAATCCTAATAATAAAACTTTGCTATCCTTATGTTTTCAAATGAGGAAATCAAAGTTCAGGAAAGTTAAAAATTTTGTCAGCAGCCATAGAGTTAGGAAGTAGTAAAACTGTATCTCAGTATATCTTGACCCTGAAGGCCTTGCTCCTTCCTTCAAATCCTTCCTTAATATCACACTGTTATAATATCAAGTTTGAGGCCAGTCAGTCTCTAAGAACTAAAGCCCCTCTAACCTTTTGTTTGGGATCCAGAAGACTTAGCCATATCTTATAGGAGAAATCAACAAAACAATGATAGGATGTAGTATGGATAGTTATAATATACCCTCATGTGCCTTTGCTATTTGTTTTGCCATGAAACAATTTTCATGTTCTATCTCATTCACTATGTCATCCTCTAGAACTAAAGAATTTTTAACATCATTTTGTAGATGGGCAAAATCAGAGCTTACAATAGTCAGAGAACAAATTCCAGCTCATGAGTTCAAGGAAGGCCAGAACCTGGGGTACATGGTCAGTTCCTCCCTCATAGTACCCTGAAAATTGGTGACCCAGAGGAAGCAGAAACTGCTGGAAGCCTCATCTCAAGAGTTACTGCTCATGGCCAGGTTCTTCATGGTACAATATTGGAGGCCAAGGCCTTGTAAGCACTTGTAGGATGCCTGCTTCCATGCCCAGCACATCTTAGATCTCAGATTTTTATTTCCTTGCAAAAAGTAAGATCTGAAATCCATAAACTCTAGGCTCTGGTGGAGGAGAATACATTTTCTTACACAAACAACTGAAGATATCTTGTGACAATACAAAAGGGTGTTTATACTTCTCTGGATGAGAGAAATAAGGCAAGGGAAGTATAGAGAAAGTAGGGAAAGGGAATAAATGGGAAGAGAAATAGGAGAGAAATGAATAGAAGAGAGGAAATAAGCCAAGCACATGGTGAACGCCTAGAATCCCAGCAGCTCAGAAGGCTGAGACAGGAGGATTGCGAGTTCAAAGCCAGCCTCAGCAATAGCAAGGCACTAAGCAACTCAGTGAGACCCTGTCTCTACATAAAATATAAAACAGGGCTGGGGATGTGGCTCAGTGGTTGAGTACCCCTGAGTTCAATCACCCCCCCCCCAAAAAAAAAAGAGAGAGAGGAAAGGAGATTGAAAAGGTCTATAAAAAAAGGATAAAAAAGAAGGGACACGCAGAAGAAAGCAGAAAAAAGAAAGACAAGAAAGGTGAAAGTTCATAGTAATTTAGAGTTAAAAGGGTCTTCAAAATCATCCAGGCCAACCCCAGAGGGAAAACTAAAGCCCAGACGTGGGAAGTGATTTGTACAAAGGTAGCGGGAGGAGGATTAGGGGTTGTTAATGTAAACAAGAGACAAAGAAAATATCTAAAAATTAGAAAAAACAAAGATTAAAGGAAGCCCAGGTCCTAGATAGGGGAAGAAAAGAAAGGAAGGAAGTAAGGAGGGAAGGGAGGGAGGGAGGGAGGGAAAGGAAAGGGGAAAGGGCAAAGGGGAAAGGGCAAAGGGGAAAGGGGAAGGGAAGGGAAAGAAAAGGAAAGGAATATGAGAAAAGAAAAGTCACCAAGGGAAAAATGGGCAGAACAGGTGCTAGTGAAGAGGAAGCCAGGAATAGGCAGCCAAGGAGAAAGGAGAGGAGAGTGAAGGCCGACACTCACCCTCACAAAGCTGGCAGGAAACCATCCCTCCTCATCGTCGATCTGGCCCCACCACCAATCCTTGTTGGAAGCATCCAAGACTTTGATGACGTCGCCAGCCTTAAATGCCAACTCCCGGTTGGCCATGGTGACGTGATCCCATACTGCCTCAGCACTAACGATGGAATCTCCAGTGATCAGCTTAGGAGACAAAATGAGAATGTGTTCAGTCCATGAAGCTGCCTACCTTGATTGGCCCTCCCCCAACCCACAGAGGTCTACTACTCATGGGAAAACTTACATACTTAGTGATGAGGGATAGGGTAAGGGGAATAGCACTAGAGTGTAAGCTTTGCTGGGCCACAAGACAGATAATGCTGACAAATCTCAATTAGCCAGTACGTGGAATGATCTAGTGCGTAGATGTGAACTATATGGGTGTCATGCTTTTACCCCTACTCATGAACACCTCCCCCAGAAAAGCAAGCAAGCTCCAGTTCAACTATCCTTAGTGCTTCCAGCATCCCTGGGTCTGGAATGAGTAAAGAGGCTGATATTAATGGCTAAAATGAGGCTAAAACATATTTGCTGTCAATTCTCTGTGTTCTTCCTCTTTTCCTCCTCCTCCTTAGAACTGACCAATTGACAGTTGGTAGTATATTATTTATCCCCACTGTACCCCTCCCCCTGGGAGGGGTACATTTTGTCTCCTATGACATTCCTCACACACAATAGACCCCAGTACTACAGCCTCCTGCCCTCACCCACACAAGATACCATCCAGAGAGGTCATGGGTATGAAAGAATATGGCTTTCTGTGATGCCCTGTACCCAAGAAATTAAATGTTGGCACAGTTTCAGTCAGTGATTATTACAACCACCCTGTGAGATACAGTAGGGATCTTGGTTAACTTCTGCATCTAATAGATGGCAAAACTGAGCAACAAAGACGTTTAGGAAAGAGGTAAGTATCATCCAGCAAGGTAGACACTGTGCATGGATTCTAACCTGGGTCATCAGACTTCATGGGCAGCAGAAAACACAATAGCAGGAAAACATTGATCCTACTTCCACATGAAAATACACATACATGCACATTCATGACACTCAAGTAAGTACAATGATAAGGATAGAGGTGGGTAATAGTTTGCCTCTCTCTGGCTACCATCCTGACCACTGTTATTTTGTTCTCTTTTTTACCCCCAACTGTTTCAGATTGTATGGGCCATCAGTCTTCCCAGTATTTGGGGAATAACATTCTAGAATAGAGAACATATGGCTTGTCAGACAGAGACTGGAGCACTGTCTCCCTAGCACTGAATCACTGAACATGTCCTTTAGAAGTCAGCATTTCCATCAGGTTCCTTTGAGGAAGGACTACCATGACAAGGCAAACCTGGCTCCATAAGACTGAAAACAAAAAAGAGTTCAAAGACAACAGAGACTATCTGTGGACTATATATCCCCTCCCATAGGTCTGACATACAATATACTAGCCAAAGTATAACCCTATAGTCATATAATGAATGTGTAGCACATCACATACATACACACACAACCTATCTTTTAACTTAAAGTTTATTGTTCATCAAGCCCTGCCTAAGGCATACTTCATTGCTCAGGATTCTAGACTTCATGCCCTCCACAGATAGTAAAGCATAGGGAAACCTCCTCAGAATGGATGCAAAAGAGATTTCCAGTGGGACTTTTTCTATTATCATACTTCAGTTACCTTGTGCTTTACTGCTTGTAAGATGTTTTCACATCTACTACATCATTTGATCTGTACTGAGCTGGGTTTCACTATCACCTATATTGTAAAGATGAAGAAATTGAGGCTCAGAGAAGGGATTTGGTCCTTTAGACAATAACATAAGGAACAAATTATGGACTCAGGTCTTCTGACCCCATTTGCTTTTACATATACCAAACCATGCTCCCAATATCTACTCATTAGCTATATTGAACTTACACAACATCAAGCATCACACCATAAAACAGGTGACTCTTTTTTTTAAAGAACCTTGAAGAAGGGAGTTGCTGAAGCTCAACAAGCACATATGACCCTAACTTAGAGGACCATTTGGGCTCATGGTTTAAAGCTATATCCAGGGCTTTTGGTCAAGTGTCAAAAGAGTATCTTGGCATTAAGTATGAACCTTCTGCTCCAGACACTCTTTGTGATCTATTTTAGATACTCTAGGCCCAGTTATAGCTATTTTCACTTCATATACACTTTACTTTGCAATCTTCTATTTAGGGACTCCATATTAACTTTTACCAGCAGTAGGTGAATCACACTTGTTCCTATTTAGTCCAATTGACATGCCTTGGCCCTCAGGTCATAAGGCCAAGATATACCCTGGACAAGACCAATCCAGGATCCAGTGGTCAAGGAATTCCTTTGAGGAAACACTATCAAAGGTTTAACATCCCTAAAACACAAAGTTGAAATATGAAATGCTATAAAATCCAAAACTTAAATTCTTTATTTTGTATTTTTGGATTAGGGATATTCAACAAGGTTGTCTAGGTAAACACTCCAAAATCTGAAAAAACTCTAAAATACTTCTAGTCTCTAGAATTTTGGATAAGCAATATGCAGTCTGTATTTTTCCTATCTTATAGATAAGAAAACTGAAGCTCAGAGAGATTAAATAATTTTCACAAGTTCACACAACTCATTAATATCAAAGAAAAAATTCAAATGCAGGCATAGTCCAGCTCTAGAGACACTGTTTTTAACTTATAAACTATGCAGTCTCTGAGTCTCAGATTGTACACCTATAAAATGAGCTGTAAATGCCTGGAGAGTTGTAAAACACTGAACCAAGACATGGCAGGTGAGTGTCCAGAGGTGTGAAAAGGGCTATTTCAGAAGAAGCTGGAAGCTGCATGGGTGCTATGGTTTGGTTATGAGCTATTCCCCCCAAAAGCTCACGGGTTATCTGATGTAACAATATTCAGAGGTGAAACTATTAGTTTATGAGAGCTGAAACATAATCAGTGGATTAACCCATTCGATGGATTAATAAATTGAAAAGACTCCAGTGTTAGATGGTGACAGTAGGCACATGGAACATGGCTACAGGAAGTGTGTCACTGGGGACATACCCTTGGGGATTATATCTTGTCTCTTTGGCTCATTACTCCTTTTCTCTGTTTCCCAGCTGCCATGAGCTGAGCAACTTTCCTCTTCTGTGCCCTGCTGCCATGATATTCTGCTTCATCTTGGGCCCAGAGCAATGGAATTGGCCAACAATGGACTGAAACTCTGAAACTGTGAGCCAAAATAAACTTCCTTCTCTAACTCCTTGGCAGGGAATTTGGTTATAGCAACATAAAGGTGACCATCACAATGTGGCTCCTGTGCTCTTCCATCACAAACACCAGCAGCAGCAAGGGGATGCTCCTATCCAATACTCTGAACTATTTTTAAAAAGTAAACTAAATCTGGGCTGGAAATTAATTCCAAGTCTTCATCTTATATACCAAACTGAAAGTTAACTTACTACAAATTTTTTCATACATTTTCACTTGGCGCTGTCATCCAGTGAGCTCCTACTGTGTGCCACTAGGCACCAATAATGAATGCACTTAAAACACTCTGCAAAGATAGTTAAGAGCGAGCAAACCCAACTTCAATTCTGGGACTTTTTGCTTTCAAAAGTAGTAGTAACAATAAGAGGAGAGGAATAAAAGGGACAATCCAAAATGAAGCTGTCAGTATGTAACAAAGATATTGAGGAGTGCAATTGTACAAAAGTGAACAAGACTTTCAAACATTTCAACCTTGTGCCTCAGTTTCTTCATCTCAAAAAATGGAATGACGTTTGCCTCACAGGCAGGGTTATAGATAGAGTGGGCCAAGATGCTGGGTGTACAGCACCTACTACAGTATCTGGCATATGCTGGCCTAGCACATGACTTCAGAGGAAAGAGGGAATTTACATAGCAATTGGGCTCTAAGAAAGGATTTTTAAATTTTTTTTAGTTGCAGATGGATCTTTATTTTATTTATTTATATGTGGTGCTAAGAATTGAACCCAGGGCCTCACACATGCTAGGCATGTGCTCTACCAATGAGCTACAACCACAGCCCTCTAAAAAAGCCTTCTAAGATAAGACTTAAAGATTGAATAGGAGGCTGGGGATGTGGCTCAGTGGTACAGCACTTGCCTAGCATGTGTGAGGCCCTGGGTTTGATTCTCAGCACCACATATAAACAGGGAAATATAAATAAAAGCCCATTGACAACTAAAAATATATCTTTTAAAAAAGATTGAATAGGACTGTGACAGATATAAAAGGAATGAAAGTGTATTTGAGGTAGAAGAATCACATATAAGTTTCAGAGATGAAGAATACAGTGAATTTGATAGTGCAGTAGTAGTAGAGTTTAGAGAAGGTAGGGTTGAGAAGGGAAAGTACAGGGAGGCACAGCTTCAAAAGTGGGTACAGTCATGTGTTAAGGGCATTGAATCAGGTTTGAAGACAAGAGGAGGTTAAAGATGATCATGAGGAGGGGGAATCAATCCTAATTGTTGCAATTAAAATCACAAGGGTATATTAGGAGAAAATGATGATTTTGAAGAAGAGATAACAAATTTGCTCTTTAAAGTGTTAAGTGAAAGAGGTCAGAAGAACATGAAGATAGGTTTGAAGCTAAAGAGAGTTCAGTGAAGACAGATATAAAGTTTTGGGAGTCAATGGCCCAGAAGAAACCAAGGAAGTTTGCCCTAGAAGAAAGGCCAGAAAACCAGAGAAATAGTGAAAATTTGAGGTGAGAAACAGAAGAACTGGAGGGAAAATAAAAAACCTAAATGGAGCTGTCAGGCTATCATTAGGATCCCAAGGATTGCAATCTCACAAAAGCCAAGGGTAAGAGTTTCAAGCAGCAGAGGCTGATTAACATTATCATATAGTACAGGGCTATATAAAGAATGCCAAGGGGGCTGGGGATATAGCTCATTTGGTAGAGTGCTTGCCTCCCATGCATAAGGCCCTGGGTTCAATCCCAAGCACCACACACACAAAAAAAATGCCAAGGAAAGACCACTGTGAATGGCTATACCAAGGGGTGTTTAATTTTCTAATCCCAATCAGGCTTATGTCCCTCTCCCACCAAAAGCCCTGATTCCCAATCGTCCCCATTCTCCATCCTGCAAGCTCAACATTAAGTCAGGAGATGGTGCTTGGTTACTCTAGCAAGGTACACAAATAGCTCTGGGGCATGGGATGGCACGTCTGACTTCTAACAAAAATTTCCAAACTCCATGGAATTTTTTTTGCGGGGGGCGGCTACTGGGAATTGAACTCAGGGGAACTTAACCACTGAGTGGCATCCTCAGCCCTGTTTACTTATTTTTTTTTTAATTTTGAGACAAGATCTCACGAAGTTACTTAGGGCATTGGTAAGTTGTTGAGGCTGCCTTTGAATTTGCAAGCCTCCTGCCTCAGCCTCCTGAGCAACTGGGATGGCAGGCATGTGCCACTGCACCAAGTTGCACCAAGTTCCAGGGCTTTTTTTTTTTTTTACTTTACCAGCAGGTTGGGCTCCTTCCTCTAGCACTCCAAGTCTATCTTCAAGGCCTTTCCCAGTGATACCATATGCCTGAGAAAGGGTATTTAGGGTCATTTAAGAAGCAAGCCTTGGGCCGGAGTTGTAGCTCAGTGGTAGAGTGCTTGCCTAGCACATGTGAGGCACTGGGTTTGATCCTCAGCACAACATAAAAATAAAAGTTAAAAAAGAACCAATCCTAATGGGAGTCTGTGCAAACATGCGGGGGTGGGGGAAGACAGGATCACAACCCTCAGTTTACTAGAGGTAGGCCACCTGTGTTCCTCTTCATGCTCTTGCATTCTAGCTGAGCAGTACAAACACCAAAATAAATATTAATTATCTTGGGTGTCTATTAGAAATAATAGAATTTGAACATCTAGAAGGCTATTTTTTAATGAACTACTATGTGTTGAATAGATAGTAAATGTGCCTGTTGCTTCTGAGAAGCATAACATCAGGAAAAGGAAAGACATGACAGGAGTTTAACTCTCTCTAAGGTTTTCTCAGTTTGTTGTCTGTTCCTTTTCTTCTCAGAAGACTCCTTCCTCAACAGATAAGCATGGACAAGAGCCAAATTATTTTCCCTATTCCCTTTAAGCATATCAAAAACAAGCTGGAGTTTTATGTTGTCTCCTTAGTAGCTAGGTATCCTTTTAATACAGCATTGTAAATAGACTTGCTATCTCACCAAAAGTGCTAAAATAACCACCCTTCATTTCTGGAAAGATGTAACCCAGGTTGCTCCAACAATAGCTAGGAAGCAACATAGTATACAGCAAAGCCTGACACTGCCTTCTGCAAGAAGCTCCGCCACTAACTTAGTGAATGACTTTGGACAGTCCCTTTCCCCTGGCTCAGTCTATTTCTCTATCAATCAGGTGACAGACTGAAACCAGATATATGACCTCTCAAATCCCTTCCAGTTCTGGCCATCTATTGAGGCTAACACTTCAGCCCTACAAAGGACAAAGATTTCATTATTGCAGTTTAATTCTCTTCATCCTGCTTTAAGCTTGATAGGGTGCTTTTCGTTGTTGTTATTATTTGTTTTGTTTTGTTCTCTACTGAGGAAAATGAGAATTTGGTGTTGTCTAGTCCATTCTTTATATATATATATAAAAATATTTATATATATATATTTAATTTATATATTATATATTATATATTTATATATTATATATATTATATATTTATTTATAAATATATATATAAAATATATATATATATATATATTTTAGTTGTAGATGGACACAATGTCTTTATTTTATTGTTTTGTATGTGGTGCTGAGGATCGAACCCAGGGCCTCATGCATGCGAGGCAAGCGCTCTACCGCTGAGCTACAATCCCAGCCCCGTCTAGTCCATTCTTGAAGATAATTTGCCCAGACTCTGTTGGCAACACATTAAATCATAGGCTAGTGCCTGTGTTCCCCAGACTGGCAAGGAAAACCAAGATATGGGTTTCCCACTTCAGCCCTTGACCGCTTCATCAAAAGTCAATAGAGATGGCTGGGGTTGTGGCTCAGGGGTCAAGCACTTGCCTAGCATGTGTGAGGCACTGTGTTCAATTCTCAGCACCACATATAAATAAAAAGTCCATTGACAAATAAGAAAATATTTTTTAAAAAGTCAATAGAAGCCGGGCGCGGTGGCGCAAGCCTCTAATCCCAGCACTTAGGGAGACTGAGACAGGAGGATCGCGAGTTCAAAGCCAGCCTCAGCAATGGCGAGGTGCTAAGCAACTCAGTGAGACACTGTCTCTACATAAAACACAAAATAGGGCTGGGGATGTGGCTCAGTGGTCGAGTACCCCTGAGTTCAATCCCTGGTACCAAAAAAAAAAAAAAAGTCAATAGAGACACCAGGTGTGATGGCACATGCCTGTAATTCCTGGAATCCAAAATTCGAGGTCAGCCTGAGTAACTTACAAAATAATAATATGAGGCTGAGGACGTAGCTCAGCAGTTGCCTACGATGTATAAGGCTCTGGGTTCCAACACTAGTATCACACATGCACGCACATATGCACATATACAGAGTCAACAGGGACCTTTCCTTTTTGTTCTCTCCACTTAGATCCCAAGAGAAATCATCTTTCACATGATACTAACTCTAACTTTCCTGTAGTTCCATACTTATAACTGCCTGCTAATACCTCCAATAAAACATGTAAAAATCCATCATATGAATTCATCATATTTCCCCTTTCCTAATTTTTCCTACTTCAGAAAACTCTATGGAACCTACTTCTTTCTAATTTTTCTCTCTCAGATATGACCCTTTATCCTCAGTTCCATTGTTCCATTTGTTAGGTTACCTCCCAACTCAACTTCCTGCATGCCCCCACATGTCTCTTCCTCAAGCTACTCTTTAATGATATATTTCTCAGAATTTCTTTGCTGGTGTCACTCTCCATGCCCAAGAAGCTTCGATAACTCACTGCCATCAATCTCTCAAAGTATTATTTTTTTTTAACCTAGTCCCATCTCTGAAGCCAACTCTTTCCTCTAGGCAAGGACCTTAACCTTCCTTTTTCTGTGCTCCTGGGGATTGAGTTTAGGGCCTCACACATGCTAGGCAAGTGCTCTACAATTGAACTATACCACCAGCCCAGACCTTCTATTTTTGCCATACCAAATCTCTTATATGAAGATGCATTCTGTCTCTCTGCCTCTTATTCAGCCATACCCTTAGCCAATGGTTAAGTGCAGGGACACTAGAGCCAGGATCCTTCTTCCTTGCTGTGTGAACATAGCCCATCTGCTTCTTAATCCCTCCCCG
>PVHX01021828.1:0-20061 GCA_004024805.1 Geosciurus inauris
AGAATGTAATCTGCTTATAATTTTGTGCAAAGTTAGAAAAATTATGATTGTAACAATTTTTTTTCTATTTGCCTCAACAAATGTTTTCAGTGAATAGTGTGTACAGCTTCTGAAAATTTGTTTTTTTCTGTTATGTATTAAAATTCAACTTTTGAGAAAAATAAAAAATAAAAATTAAAAATTAAAAAAAAAAAAAAAAAAAGCCCTCATCTCATCCAGCAGGGTTCCCAATGTTTCACGTGTGACTTAGCATGACTGGATGCTTGGAGATGTTTCAGGAGCATATATATATATATATCTGTCTCAAAGATGATTTATGTCCAGATTTTTCCATTATGTTTTCAAATTTTAGAACCTCTACCCCTTTCCTGCTTAAACTTAATAAAAACTTAATAAAACTCTGTATAATTCACTTATGAAACAAAAAAAAAAACAAATTCCAAAACATTTTTCTGCTCTCATCAAGATAATTTTCTTGTATTGGTCAGGTTTTATCACTTGGGGAAACTAAGTTTCAAAAAATTAAGGTTTATACAACTGTGGTTAAACAACAACTGTTATTTTTTACAGTACTGTACTATGTCACAGAGACTAGATTTTTGTTTAAGAGCTAAACTTGATTAATATAATAACATCAGGGTCATTATGGCACTATTAGTCCTATTTTTATATCAAATATGTTAAATATGTTCCCCAGCTCCTTTGCCTCCCATGAGACAAACACCCTGCCAGCAAGTTCCCTTTATGATTTATGTCCCCAAAACCACTAGTGATCTTTATAACTGGAAAAATCAGAATCCTTCTTTCCCAGAAGAACCTCAAGGTCTAATTTCTCTTTTAGAGTCAGTCTTTTATACCCACCAGCCCACCTGGGTTGATTGCCAACAACTACCCCAGACCATTTTTACTTCAGAAGAATGCAAACACATCCATTGTGAGGCCCAAAGAACTATCCTGGGACCTAATGGCCTCCTCACTGATGATCCTCTTGGAATCTCCTGCATTTTCCCTCCAACCAACCAAGATTAAAATCCAAATTTGGACAAAGGTAAGGGTGACTGAAACCAGGTTAGCCAGACTCTTATGAGAGGAATCCATGCAGCTGCTTGCAAACCAACTAATCTTCCCAAAGTAAGTGAGATGATCCAGAAGCTCGATGAATCCCCAAATGCTTTCCTCAAGTGTCTCCTACAGGCCTATAGACTATATATTACAATTGATCTGGAAGCACCAGATAATTGGCAAGCTATTAATTTGGCTTTTGTGTCTCAGTCATCCCCAGATATAAAATGGAAACTCAAGAAATTAGAAGGTTTTGAAGGGAATGTTCTCTCTAAATTGGTAGAGATAGCTCAAAGAGTCTATAATAACTGAGATCCTCTAGAAGACAGACAAACCAAAATATAAGCCATGTGCTTCTAGCTGCATCCAGATCACACAATTTTAAACAAAATACAGAACCCACCAAACCTAGGAACCATCATTTAAATAAAGATAAAAGTGCATATTGTAAGAAAAAAAACATTGGATGTAAGTTGTGGGCTACTATAGCCTTTGCCCAGGCAAATACTACTCTCTGTCTGGGAGAAGAACCCATTACTCTTGTCAGTTGTACTCTGGGAGAAGAATATCAACTACAACCAGAAAAAAACCTTAGAAGAAAGAGCCCTTAAGAACTGTGATTATCTGGGCAATTATTTACCAGATTATGATTTTCTGTCAGACTTTCTCACAGACTCTCCAGAAGTCTAGGCTGAATTTAACCCTCCAGATTTGGCAAAACATCAGCCCCCAATAATCATACAGCTGACCAGCTCTGCCACCCTCATCTAGGTAAAACAGTATCCTATTAACAGAAAGGCTCCATTGGGAATTACTCCCCATATAGATAAACTCTTTTAAAAAAGTGTTTTTAAAATCTTGTCAGTCTAATTGAAATACTCCTCTATTGCCAGTTCATAACCTGTGAACAAAAGATTAGCACCCAGTGCAGGACCTCCAAGAGGTCAACAAACAAACAGAAACAATACACTCTATGGTTCCTAATTCATACACTCTGTTGAGTCTCTTGCCTCCAGATTACATTGTGTATACTGTACTGGACTTAAAGGATACATTTTTCAGTCTTCCTCTGGCTGAGGTGAGTCAACCTATTATTGCCTTTGAATGGACTGACCCAAATGAAGAATTTACAGGACAACTCACTTGGACAAGGCTGGACCAAGGATTCAAAAATTCTCTCACCCTCTTTGATAAAGCACTCAGCAAGGATTTACAAAGTTACAAGGTAAGTCACCCTGGGGTGACCATTCTCCAATGTGTGGATGATTTACTCCTGGCTGCAAAAAATTTTCCAGGGCTGAGTTCAGGGCACTCAAGACTTATTAGATACTCTCCAGAATTTGGATTATTGAGTGTCTGCCAAAAAGGCCCAACTATGTACAAAATGAGTCACTTACATGGGATATATACTATCTGAGGGTCAAAGATGGTTATCAGGAAAATAATTCAGGCTGTGACTCAGATTCCTTGCCCCAAAACTAGATAGATTCGTGAGTTTTGGAAGAGCTACAGGATACTGTAGACTTTGGATCATGAACTTTGTCAAAAGATAGTCAAAAATCTATATGATGCCACTAAAGGCAAAGGAAAAAATATCCATTGGTCTGATCAGGAAGAGACATCTTTTTGAAAATTAAAGGATCCCTTAATCAGACCCCTACATTAGCCCTGGCGGATCTTCAAAAACCTTTCTATTTGTATCTGTCAGAATGTAATAGGATTACCAAAAAAAAAAATATTAACACAAACTCTTGGGCCTTGAAAAAACCAGAGCATACTTATCCAACAAACAGGATCCTCTGACAGCTCATTGGCCAAATTGCCTATGAGCAATCACAGCCATGGCCCTCTTAACTAAAGAAGCAAATAAATTAACTTTGGGCCAAGAACTTTTTTATAAGTTCTCCTCATGGTGTCAAAACATTACTCAAATCACCTCATGGAAAATGGATGTCAGATCCCCAAAGAGCCAATTTCACTCTGGCTACCAATTAAAATCTGGCTACTCTGCTGCCAGATCTGAAACCAGAGATGCCTATATTGACTGTGCCCAATAGACTTCACCAGGAAGTTCATCACTATTTATTTGCTGGAGACCAGGTGACCATGCAGGAGCCTAACCTGGGCCCAGTGAAATCAAGAGAAGTAACAGATGAGTTGAAGAGAAGAAGGGTAAGAAGAAAGCATTAGACATATAAAAAACACAAATATGGGGAAGAACATCCATGAATATACAGAATTGTACACAGGCATGAGTATATGGGAAGGCATTTCAAAATGTATTTTTAGAATTAATGAAAGTCAGAATGAATCTTGTCTTGGATATGGATTTGATTCACGGTTTAGAAAGACAGTCAGGGCAGAGAGACAGGTTGATTCCCAAAGGAATGGAAAAGCCCAATTAGGTCTTGATCCATGGAGAGCCATTGAAATGTCCATGCCTCTCCAGGGTTTCCTCCAACATTTTCATTCAAAATTGCCCCTGGGCCTACCTGTTGCTCATGATTGTCTTCCCTGAAATATGTCAATTAGGCCTCTCCCTGCCCAGTTGACCACCTGGAGGTTCACCTCTGTTTACTTGCTGGAGACCAGGTGACCATGCAGGAGCCTAATCTGGGCCCAGTGAAATCAAGAGAAGTAAAAGATAAGTTGAAGAGAAGATGGGTAAGAAGAAAACATTGGACATATAAAAATCCTATTACAGGTGTACTTCTTGGGACTGAGCTACAGCCTATGGCCCCCTTTTCCTTCCCTTGGAAAGTCCACATGACCACTTCTCAATAAACTTCAATGCCTCAAAGTTTCCCCTGTCTGTTTCTCTAACGTGATCATTCAGCATGTGAGGAAACACCACTGGGCACAGGTCACCTGGGCTATGACAGTGATGAGGAGAGAAAGAGAACACTGAAAACTGAAAGACAAGGCAAAGCCCTCAATAAAATTTCTTTCGATATTTGAGGACTTTACAAATGATGGAATTATGAACAGGTGAAGGTAAATAACATAATCAAATATTGTTCTGATGTAAGTTATTGTGAAAGCATTAAAATGAACACAGTAGAATAAAACTAAACCTGAGTAGGTACTTCTGAGAACCTGTGGTAAAGTTCTGGGAATAGATGCAATCCTAACCAAGGATGAGGCAACCAGAGTCCTAACAAGTAAAGCATGAAACATGAGAACTTGAGAATGAAACTCATATGTGATCCAATAAAATGGATAAGCAAATTTCATAGTGTCATTTAAACATTAAGGGCTTAAAACACTTGAAAATGTATATTGGTGTAGAAGATATGAAGAAAAAGAGATTTAGATTTGGAAAGATTTGAGAAAATGTATTCACATTTAGACTGACTTAGGTTTAGGGTTAAAAAGTTAACATGAATAGGAAGATACAGGAATTTCTAAGAAAAACCTTCTGAAGAGAGGAGAGAAAGGATATTAGAAGAACGAGCACTAAAGACAGATGAGTAAACTGACAGTCATAAGAAAAGATAGGATGCTATAGTAAGTGTGAATCTCATGTTCCTTGAAAAGGGCTTAAATCAAAATGGACCATCAAAATCAGAGAACAGAAGGGGAAAAGCCCAGAAAAACTTAAACTTGGTACCTGGATGAAAGAACACTTAAAAATTGGTTCCTGAAGTGGTACAATGATGTATCCAATTGGTACAGAGCTAGGAAGAGTGTCAGAGTTCCAACATGTGTATGGAGATAGGGGAAAATCCCTAACAGTGCCCTTCTGAAATTATGGGGGAAAACCTAGATGGAATGGTAAGATTTTACAGAGGAATTCATCCAGTGAGTGCCGTGTGAATATGTAACTTTTGTATAAAAATATTGAAGGCTGAAACTGCTTCAGGACATACAGTGTTATGTACCATAGGGGGACATGGAACATGAAAAATAAAGGTGATACATATTGAAAATCATTTCAGTGTACCTGGGTTTTAGTAGAGTCAGAACTCAAGAGGCACATATGTCAAATTTCATATCCTATTTGGTATGGATATAGAGGTAGAGTTAGGAATTTACACAAAAACAAAATATAAAGAAAAATCAATATTCCTGTGAAGGTATACAGAAAAGCAGGTGAGAAAATGTTGATGAATTCATAGAATATGACACAAACCTGTGTGAAGACAGAGCCCATAATAGTATACATGGTGTGAGAGTGACACTGCTGGGTTGAAACTTCGATACAATACATAAGAACTATGAATGAATGGTAACAAAAGAATGGATAAAGATGGCAGAATAGACTTCAATATTTCTTATGGCAACCAGGTATCATGAAAATGAAGGCCAGGTACTGACACTATGAGGTAAACAGTTAAACTGAACTGAAGAATATATGAATATTCATCAGAATGTGTTTTGATGAATATGGGAAAGAACACTCATAAATATACAGAAATGTACACAGGCATGAGTATATGGGGAGTCACTTCCAGTGACTCCCTAGCTGAAAATGCTAGCTTAAACCTCTTAGGTTCTGGACTCGCAATCACTTCTCAGACAGCACATTCAAATCGCGGTTCAGCCCTTTCCAGCACAAAGAAACACAATAACAAAGTGCAATTGGGAGAGCACTGTTGAAGCTAGTCACCCCAAACTTTGGGGGGAAAGAGGCACTGAGGGGAGGATAAATTGATCAGAGTTTCATTGAAATGCTATCGTGAAAGTTCTTCTGATCTCACATTCTTTACAATTCCCTGCTAGGCTTGAATGGCCCTTTAAAAAGGCCAGAACCCTGCAACAGTGAGGGGATCCAACTCTGCAGGAAAGACTTCCTAGTGAGTGCTACATCACAGGGCGACAGAACACAGTGTTCTTCTTGAGAAAAGAGTGACTTCTTGGAAGTTGAAGCTGCTAGCCTAAACCTCTTAGGTTCGAGACTGGCAATCACTTCTCTGGCAGCACATTCAAACCATGGTTCAGCTCGTTCCAGCACAGAGAAAGCACAATATTCCAAGTGTTCTAGGGAGGGCACAGTTGAAGCTACCAACTCGAAACATTGGGGGAAAGAGGGACTGGGGTGAGAATCAATTGACCAGAGATTTATTAAAATTTTTTTGAGAAACTCTGTCAGGTATCTTACATCTTTACCATTCCCTGCTAAGCCCAAAGGCCCAATAAAAAGGCCAGAAACCTCCAAGTGTGAGGGGATGTAACTCTACAGGGAAGACTTCCTGGTGAGTGCTACTTCACAGGGGGACTGAACACAGTGTTATCCTTGACAAAAGAGTGATGCAATGGAAGTTGAAGATCCTAGCTCAAACTGGATATGTTCTGGACTGGCAAATCAATTCTCCGGCAGCAAATTCAAAGCACGGTTCTGCTTTTTCAAGAACAGAGAAAGCAAAATATTCGAAGTGCTCTAAGGAGAGCACTTTTGAAGCAAGCAACCCCAAACTTCGGAAGAAAGAGGAACTTGGGGGAGGATCAATTGACAAGAGTTTCATTGAAATCCTTTCATAACATTGTCAGAGATCGCAAATTGTTTGCCATTCCCTGCTGGGGCTGAATGACCTTTTAAAAAGGTCAGAAACCTCCAAGTGTGAGGGTATACAGCTGTGCAGGGAAGACATCCTCTTTAGTGCTACTAAACAGGGGCACTGAACAAAGTGTTGTCCTTAAGAAAAAAGTGACTCCCTGGAAGTTGAAGCTGCTAATCCAAACTGCTTAGGTTCTGGACTGGCAATTACTTCCAGG
Organism: Geosciurus inauris; assembly: GCA_004024805.1. NCBI lineage: Eukaryota > Metazoa > Chordata > Mammalia > Rodentia > Sciuridae > Geosciurus > Geosciurus inauris. The sequence goes on from PVHX01021828.1 coordinate 6,778, forward strand.
GAAGCATATTCAAAGCACGTTTCAGCCATTTCCAGCACAGAGAAAGGCCAATATTTAAAGTTCTCTAGGGAGAGCACTGTTGAAACTAGCAACCCCAAACTTTGGGTGTAAAGACGGACTGGGGAAGAGATCAATTTACCAGAGTATCATTGAAATTCTTTCGTGAAACATTGTCAGAAATATCACATCCTTTGCATTCCCTGCTAGGCATGAACAGTACTTAATAAAAATCAGAAACCTCCAAGTGTGTAGGGATCCTGCATTGCAGAAAACACTTCCTGATGAGAGATAATTCACAGGAGGACAAAACACAGTGTTTTCCTTGAGAAAAGAGTGATTCTCTGAAATTTGAAGCTGCTAGCCTAAAACGCTTAGGTTCTGGACAGGAAAACATTTCTCAAGCAGCACATTCAAAGTGTGGTTCAACCGTTTCCAGCACAGAAAAAGCACAATACTCAAAGTGATCTAGGGAGATCACTGTTAAAACTAGCAACTCCAATCTTTGGAGGGAAAGAGAAACTGGGGGGAGGATCATTTGATGAGAGTTTCATAGAATTTCTTCTGTGAAAGTTTGTCAGAAATCTCACATGCTTTAAAATATCCTGCTAGTTCTAAATGGCACTATAAAAAGGCCAGGAACCTCCAAACGTGAACATAACCAGCTCTGCAGGGAACACCTCTGGGTGAGTGCTAAATCACAGGAAGGCTGAACACAGTGCTGTCCTTGAGAAAATAGAGATTCCCTAAAATTTGAAGCTGCTACACAAAACCGCTAAGGTTCTGCACTGGCTGTCACTTTTCTGACTACACTTTAAAAGTGCAATTCAGCAGTTTCCAGCAGAGAGAAAGCACAATATTCAAAGTTTGGTAGAGAGAGCACTGTTGAAAATATCAACCCCAATCTTTAGGGATAAAGAGGAAAACGGGGGAAAATCCATTGACCCTATTTTCACTGAAATCCTTTTGTAAATATTTGTCAGAAATTTCACATGGCTCTTCTAGGCCACAATGGCTCTTTAAAAAGGCCAGAAATCTACTAATGTTAGTGGATCTATCTCTAAAGGGAAGACTTCCTGTTGAGTGTTACTTCACAAAAAGAATGAACACAGTGTTGTCCTCAAGAAAACCTTGACTCGCTGAAATTTGAAGCTGCTACCCCACACTGCTTATGTGCTGGACTGGCAATCACTTGTCTGGCAGCACATTCAAAGTGCTTTTCAGCAGTTTCCATCAGAGAGAAAGCACAATATTCAAAGTCCTCTAGGGAGAGCACTAGGCACGCTAGGAACACCAAACTCTGGGAGACAACAGAGTCAAAAGGGACAATCAATTGATGAGAGTTTCACTGAAATCCTTTCAAGAAACTTTGTCAGAAATGTCAAAGCATTTGCCATTATTTTCAAGGCCAAAATGGCTCTTCAAAAAGGCCAAAAACATCTCAATGTTCATGGATCCATCAATACAGGGAAGAATTTCTAATGAGTGCTATTTCACAGAAAGACTGGAATCAGTGTTGTTCTTGAGAAAACAGTGACTCCATAAAATTTGAAGCTGCTACCCCAAACCACTTAGGTTCTGGACTGGCAATCACTTCTCTGGAACCACATACAAAGTGCAATTCAGCACCTTCCTGAAGAGAGAAAGCTCAAAATTCAAAGTTCTCTAGGGAGAGTACTGTTGAACACATTTACCCCAATGTTTCAAGAAAAAGGGGGAAACCAGAGAGGATCAATTGAGCAGATTTTCACTGAAATCTTTTCATAAATATTTGTCAGAAATTTCACATTGTTTAAAATTTCCTGCTCAGTCTGCATGGCCCTTTTAAAGGGCCAGGAATCTTCAAATTTTAACTTAACCATCTCTGCACGGAAGAGTTCCTCATGAGTGCTAAATCACAGGAAGACTGAACACAGAGTTCTCCTTGAGAAAATTGTGATTCCCTGGAATTTGAAGCTGCTAACCAAAACCGCTTAGGTTCTCTCTTGCAATCACTTCTCTGGAAACACTTTCAAAATGTGGTTCAGCAAATTCCAGCACAGATAAAGCACAATATTCAAAGTTCTCTAGGGAGAGCACTGTTGAAGTTCGCAACTCCAAACTTTGGGGGTGAAGAGGGAAAAGGGGGAGGATCAATTGACCATATTTTCACTGAAATCCTTTTGAGAGACTTTGTCAGAAATCTCACATTCTTTGCCATTCCCTTCTAGGTTGCAATGACCCTTTAAAAAGACCAGAAACCTCCAAATGTTAGTGCATGCATCTCTACAGGGAAGACTTCCTGGTGAGTGCTACTTCACAGAAGGACTGAACACAGTGTTTGTCGGGATTCTTCCAAGCAGACAGCAATCTCCCCTTCAGCCAGCGAGTGAGAGGAGCTTCCCGGGAGTCTCTGATGGGGTCGGACTGAGAGAGGGAGGCCGCCTGGCACAAACCACCATGTACCAGGTGGTATCGTCTAAGCAAGTACCGATTTATTGAGGGCGTTCACAGGCTTATAAAGGAAAGTGGGTCCAGTGGTGTCCGGTTTCTAAGCTAATAATGTGGAAGGGGCTGTTCACCTGAAACAGTATAGGGTCACTTGGCTAAAACAGTACTGGGGCAGAGGTCAGCCAATAAGAGTGCAGGGAGGTGGCTTCTCAGGCAGCGTGGTCAGCACTGAGCTGACTGCTTGGTGCCATCTTGTGGCATGACCCCACATTTCCCCCTTTTGTTTTTGTAATAGGCAAAGTGGGCCTTACTTGAGTGCACGCCTGTCTTAGGTCACTTCCATCTTTCAGGAGGGCTTACCCATCATGGGCTGCTACCCTAGCACTTCGGGTCCCATTTGCCTAGGGCTCATCTAGCCAGAACACCCTGGGGGAGGGGTCTTCTTCCTCCTGAGAGAGTTCCTCATAGCGAGGACTGTCCACCATCACCTGATATTGGCATTTTGTGATTATCAGTTGTATGCTCCCAATTTGCTCTTTGACAGAGGCCATTAGGTTATTTATAATAATGGGACCAAAGGTCAGGGCCAGTAGTAGAAGAACTAAGGGCCCAGCTATGGCAGAGATCAGAGTAGTTAGCCATGGAGTCCGGTTAAACCAGGACTCATACCAGGTCTCCTGTGATTCCCTTTCTTGTTTTCTTTTGGCGATCCTCTTTCTGAGTTTGGCCATGGAGTCCCTAATGATCCCGGTATGGTCAGCATAAAAGCAGTATTCCTCCCCTAAGGCCACACAAAGTCCTCACTGTTGTAGGAGCAATAACTAAATTCCACGCCAGTTTTGCAGGACCACCTCCGATAGTGAGGTTAGGGACTTTTTCAGGAGGCTGACAGATCGTTCAATTTCTTTTAAGTCCTCATCAACAGCAGTCCACAGAGAAGTAAGTCCTCATTGTTGGGTAACCAGTGAGGCAACGCCAGTGCTAGTCCCAGTTAATCCCAGACCAAACAGGGCGGTGACAGTGTAGTAAGAGATTCTCTCTTTATTCTCTGTGGGTGTCCTTCGTCCCAACGGGAGAAGACATAATTCTCATCATTGTAGATAATGTGGGGGAGTACAACCACTATAACACAAAACTCTGGAGATTGGTTAAATACATGAGACATGGGGAGTTAGACCCACTTCAGAGCAAATCCAGTGACCCCCTCCATCGGGGGTTAGCCAATTTTGAGTATTTTCCCAATGCAAGGAGATGGAAATTCACTGGCACATAGGCCCTTTTCATGGGAAGGCACAGTTCCTATACAGGTACCTTGGCCATTAACTTGGGCTAAGGTTAACCAAATTCTTTTACTCATCCAGGTTGTTGGGGTCTCACAGGACAAGCTAAAGGAGGCATTTATTCCCATTGTTTCATGAAATGGAGGGTTAACATCATAACATAGCCAGTAGGTATCTGTGAGGTTAGGGTAAGACCCATTGAGGGTATCATACATGGCAGAAATAATGTCCCACAAGGGATTGGGAGTTCCCTTTGAAGGACCTAGAGAGGGGGTAGTGAGACCCTGGCGTGAAGTAACAGGGGTTTGGGGAAAGGTCATAGGGGCATTACCCTGGGGGCCTATGGACTCCTGTGTCTTTGGGGATGTGGGCCTGGCCAAGGGACAGAGGCCCTGGGGGTGGGTAATAACCCTATTTGGCCCAATGGCTTGAGAAATAGTTGTTATCATTTTTTTTACCTGATTCCAAAAATGAGCCCATCATCATCCATTTTGGTAGAGTTGTAGCCTCCAAGATATATATATATATATTATCCCAAGTGGCTACGGCTTGGCCTTGGGCTGTAAAATTAATTTGAACCAGATTACAATAGGTTTCTTGGGCCCAGTAGTTTTGATAATTTTTAGAAAGCTTACAAGCGGAGGTCCCATCCTGGGAGACTTGGATGAAGTCGTTGGGTTTTTCCCTTTTTCAGGGTATTGTACCCGTGGATTTGTACCCCAGTCTGCACAATAGAAGGATTCAGGGCTTCCATAGTTTTGTGTTTTTTATGCCCGGGGCATACATAGAATGATAGCTTTTGAAGAGCCAGTATGCCTCTTTTATAGGCACAATTAGTAATCGGTTCTACTCTTGGGGGATATGTATCTCATTTATCATCTGCCATTTTACATAAATCTGTGGCCAATGTAGGGAACCAGGTGCCCTTACGATGAATACCTGAGACATTAGTCACAGTAGTCCCAGTGATTGGGTTATAAATTTCCCAGGTGATGTTATAGGCCTGATGGGTGTTGGGATTAGTTTCCTGAGAAAGGCCACCGAGGACCAGGAAAAGAAACATGTATACCTTCATGATCATTAAGCGGCCACAGTATGATTAAAGAGAGTTAGCCCCATTGAAATACAGATTACCACAATAAAGGTGATCAGGGAAATGATAGTAGTCCCATGCAGGCCAGGCAAAGGGTCCAGGAAAGTTTAGGCACTCCTGTAAGACATAAATATTCATTCCTCAAGAGAGAGACTTTCTCTTGGGAAGGGGTTATTACATGGGATATATTTAAGATTTCTTGCTGGGATCCATATAGGTTGTTTTTCTCTGCAAGGGAACACACAACCAAATCCTTGCCCAGAACTTATGAGAGGGTCTGGGCCTCTCCAGTTGCCTGTCAGGGGATCTTTCCACTGAACTTCAATGGCAATGTGTGGTGCTTATTGTGAACAATGCATCTGAAACGCTGTCAGAGGGCGGTCCTTAGAAAAGTTTAAAATATTTAGTGTAAACAATGCCAGCCTTAGTTGGGTATGGGGGTCTGTTCCCCCTTTTTGTTTTTGTAATTGATCTTTTAAGGTTTTGTTATGTCTTTAAATGATGGCTTGAATTTGAGGGTTATAAGGAATTTTAGTAGTTTTAGATATTTTTGAAATAAATGTTGGTCCATTATCTGTTTTTAAAGACCAGGGTACTCCCATAATATTAATAGCCATCAATAAAGTTGTAATAACATGTTTGGTGGTTTCTCCAACTTGAGCCAAGGCAAATGTAAAAGAGGAGTGTGTGTCTTATATGGACATATATTTGATTGTCTTTTGATTTTTATAAGTAAATTGTAAAGATTTTGAATGTTTTAAGTAATTTTAGAGGCAGTAGCCAAGGAGAAATGTTTTTAATATAAAAGATGATTATTTTTTCAAAGGCATGGCATAGGAGCTGTATGATTAAAGACAATAGTTGTCAGGTCCATTGTAGGATCATACCTAGTTAAATCAGCTTTGGGTAAAGACTTGTTAGATTTTATAATCTTTTATCATTTTATCATTTATAATATTTTATCATTTACTTTAAACCTTTTTTAATATTTATTTTAAATTTTGTTTGTTTGTTTGTTTTTACCTTGTGAAGATTTTTTTTACCTAGAAATATTTCCTTTTTCTTTTCACTGAGTACCATATCTAGAATCTTTAATTTTCTTCTATTTACATCCCAAAATGATATTAATGATAAGAAATAGTTTGTTATTTATAGTACTTTAAATGAAACAGTAGAAACCTTTAGGCCTTCATGTATAGCACCTAGAACACAAAGAAAGTGACTCCAATTTTAAAATCAAATTAAGCAAGCCTACACTGTGTATACAAATCAGATGTATAGCTTAAAGGCTATCCCCTTTAAGCAAGGAGGGCGGCAGCTTCGTCTAGAAACAAGGAAGTCTGAAACATAAAAGGTTATAAAGGCAGGATTACAATTAATAAGGTTCTGTCAGTCAACACCCTAGCAAAGGGGGAAACTCAGGTTTTAGTATGAGGGTGTGGTTTAGATCTGAAGAAGCATGATCACCCAATCAAAGTCAAACATAGTCCAAGCAAGTAAAACAAAATAACCCTTTATGACCTCTTGTGGAACTGGCTTTTAACCTTAAGATAGAATTAGGCTGTGTTAGAGAATTACATTTATTTACCATTTATGAAAACACAATGTTTAAGTACATAGAATTATACCTGTTGGGCATTAAATTAAGTAATTTTGTTTTAGTCATGACAAGCAATTCTAAATCCTTTATTGAGTAACAACTTTATGAAACCCATATTTATAGAGTTTGTCCCATATGTTAAGTTTGATCTGTTTAAGTTGAATTTAGGTTATCCATAAAAAAACACATTTAGTTAGTACTTTTAAGTCATCATTTTTTGCTGAAGGAAATCCTAGAAAGAAAGATGATCAATTGTATTTTAAATATTTTATAGAGAACAATATCCTTTATTGTCCAACCATCTGGAAAGAAAAATTTGAGGTAGTGATTTCAAAGACTTTATTAATTTTATTTGTTTATCCAATTTAAATTAATCAAAGGTATCTGGATCTGTAAAATCCAAACTCAAAATGGATTCACTCTGGCTTAGGCCTGCATTTATCTGCTAACCTGCTCTTTGTGCTTCTGTGATTAATGCTTTGCTATGCTTGTTTCTCACAGATGGGGGGGAGCAAAACCATAGGCTGCCAGACCCGCTGGCCAGTTACCTAAAGTTCCAGGAACTAAAAGGGGACATAGGAGGCACTGTCACGGTTGAACTGTAAATAACTATAGATTGAATATCGGCCAAATCCTGTTGTTCTGAGTCATGTAGCTAGCCCACCCTATAATAACCTCTGAAACCCTCACTTTGGGGCCACTTTCTGAAGGAAAGGAGATCTGACCCCAATCGATTGGCCTGTGTGCCTATTTCCTCAATAAACTTTGCTGCTTCTGCAGAGTTGTCTGGGCTGCATTTCTTGGGGAGAGGTGCGGGTTGGATGCAACATTTGGTGCGTTGGCCGGGAAGCCCCTTCCCAGTTGCTCCACCCGCTCTCCTTCCTGGGAGTGTGGAATGGGGAATTGATCCTCTCTACCGAGGGGAATTAATTCTCCTTGAGGAATAGGTCAAATCTGTATTTGTATACCATTTGGGACTCGAGGGCCAAGCTGGACGCAGCGCGTTGCCCCGAGTCAGGACTCCACCAGGGACGCAGGTGGACTCCATCTGGTCTGGTTCAGGTTTCAGGTAAGAGCTCATAAAACCATCCTGATATTAAGTGGCCACAAAGGTGTTATAGCCTCGAGATCTCTAGCCTAATAGTGGTGTGTTTATTGTTTGTCTTGTCTCTGTGTACTGTCTCCTTGTCTTTTGAAATAATGAGTCAATCTTCATCCATACCTAGCCCTTTAGATTTTTTTTTTAATATTTTTTTAGTTGTAGATGGACACAATGTCTTTATTTTATTGCTTTGTATGTGGTACTGAGGATAGAACCCAGGGCCTCACGCATGCGAGGAAGCGCTCTACCACTGAGCTACCATCCCAGCCTGCCCTTTAGATTTGATCACATCACACTTTAAGGATTTTCAGCAGAAGGCAGCTGAATCCAGGGATGCCATTTACTCAGGTAAACTAACCACTTTCTGTTCCCTTGAATGGCCCACATTCAAGGTCAGATGGCCTCTGGAGGGAACCACCAAACTCCCCACTGCCTACCATTTCCAAAAAAAAAAATCATTTTTGGGCAGCCTGGCCACCCAGATCAAATACTAACCAAAGGGAAAAAAATGGTTAAAAAGGTGTTTAGCTGTGCTCACTAAAACCAGAGAGTATAGAAAAACATTTTGTCTAGGAAATTTGGCTTTTGTCTCTCATTCAGCCCCAAATATTCACAGAAACCTCCAAAAATTTATTGGAGGTGACCCAAAAGTTTTTAACCATGACAGTACAGTTAATAAATGTTTTTTAGAATGCCAGGCTAAGATTTTAGTGGCCACTATCCAAGAGACCAGAAAAACTGGTTTAGAATGGGACTCCAAGCTGAGGGGATCTCCCAAAGGAACCCATGGAAGCAGACTCCTTTGCTGCTTCTTTGGGAGATTCCTTCAGGAAAAAATGAGACCCCATTTGTATATATTCCCTTAACTATTTTCACCTCTAATGTGTGGGACCATATCAGAATGAAAACCAGGAAGGCTTTTAAACTTCTATTTTTGAGTTCTTAATTTTGATCTGGTGCTCTAGGTTAATATATTTTTCTGATTAGACCTGTTTTACAAGTGTTAGCTCTGAATCTAATAGGTTTTTAAAAGATAAGCTACAGGGCCTTTGTTTGTTCTGTGTAGGTAAACTGGTGTATTGTCAGTCTACATGTATGCCATATCTACATATGTTTGGTACCAAAATTGACATATGAGCTCATAAATTAAAATTTAAAAAATAAAATGGATCCAAATACCTTTGTTTCAGGTGATTCAAAAAGTTCAATTTAAATTGGGTAAACAAATAAAAATAAAAATGTCTTTAAAAGTTACTAACTCACAAGCTTCTCTAGGTGGTGGATTGTTAATAAAATGTTGATGTCTATAAAATGTTTACTATCCATTGTTTCTAGGATTTTTCTTCAACAGAAAAAAAATGATGCTATTAATTGCACTTGTCTAATATTTTGTTTTTTAAAAAGTAAGCAAATTAGATCTGACATGTGTGAGATTGTTCATGGATGTGTTTGTTAAAGACATCTAAATGGTTTATAAAGTTAAAATGCTAACTGTTAAATATAACATCAAGTACTCTTAACTCCTTAAATTCCTTAAGGTAATATGCTTAAACACATTATTGATGTTTTCATAAAATTGTAACATTAAAAAAATTAAAATTACTTTATGTCTTAACTAAAAACCAGGTTATATAAAGGATATAAATGTTTCAACTATTTCATCTTATTAAAATAAAATAAGATATATTTAGTAAAAAAATATTCTGGGTAAAAATGTCTTCAAGTCTTCATGTAGTAAAGTTATAATACATCTAAGTAAACAAAAAGAGGATGTAAATGATAAAAAAGGTCTATGTAAGTAAAGGACAAGTTTGTATGTAACTAAGTTGGTTATATATATGTAACACAAATAGTTAAAACTATTCAAGGTTTTTCCCTAAGGTCAAATATTAATGTACTGATATAAACCAAAGTTTAATCTGTTAAAATGACAAAAATTTCTTAAAACATTAATTCATTTCTAACATTATGTTTGTTAAGTTTTATTCTCAGAACAACTAGTCTTGGAGAAATTAAGGTTTGTACCACTCTGGTTAAACAGCAACTGGTATTTTACAGTATTGTACTATAAAAAGTCTAGATTTTTCTTTAAGTACTAAACTTGATTAATATAAAAACATCAATGTAATTGTGGTGCTATTACTCTTCTTTACATATTAAATATGTTCATATTGTTCAGGTATACAGGTCTTTAAAGTAAAAGATTTAAACATTTTATCAAGCTGGTGTTCTACAAAGTAAAATTGTCTGTAATGATAAACTTAGACTTATAGAAATGACAAATTTTATTGGAGATTTATTTATATCATTTGATGTTTTGTAACTAAACCTAAACCTTATGTTACCTTTTATACTAAAATATAAAAATGTAAAGGTATTTTTAAAAGATGGTAAGAGCCTGATCTGTTTAAAGGTTAATATTGTAACTGACATTCCTAAAGACTCAGAAACTGTTTGTCAAATAACTCCAAATTAGGCCAAAATTCAGTTCATTTAAAGCTGTATATCTCAAACAGGGGATATGGATATGTAACCCAGATTAAGCCATCTATAGACAGATAGTAAATAAAAAGGTAAAAATAACTATAAAGTTATAAACATTAACTTAAAGCCCAGCACTCTTTAAGACTGGTAAGACTGACTTGCTGGATGTTTAATGCCAAGGCTTAAATATTAAGGTTAAAATAAAGGGGCTAAGGAAACCAATATTTGGATTTTGCCCTCTGAGTCAGCCTGAACTCTGGAAAAAGGGGAAGAGCTTTACAACTCTGGGTCACATAACCTCCCAATCAGGGAGATTAATGAGACCACTAGAGAACAGAAAGCCAATCAGTGTACATGCTGTAAAAGAGGAGGGTCACTGGAAAGGGGAGACATCCCTGATACATCCAAGGGAAGCCACATGGTCAGTGAGACCTTGACCCATCCTAGCGCAGATGACACTAGCAATGCTAAGAGGCTGCTCACAAGTTCCCCAAGAGTGTCCCACAACACTCAGCTGCCTCTTAACAATAGATAAAAACAAGGTCCATTTGACCATCTTGATCTTGAACACCTAGCAAAAACAGTTAAACCAAAACACAACCATTCCTGGGTATTTAAAATATATATATAGTGATTTGTAACTTAAGATGTACACTTGGGTTAGTCCCCCAAGAATAAGTAAGACTGGAGACAACAAAAAAAAAAGATTTGTAAACATGAGTGCCTGATAACTATAAAAAAAAAAAAAAAAAAAAAAAAACCTGTCAGAGTAAAAAGTTGTTAGTCAATTCAAGGCCTACAGATCTTCCTAACCTCCAACATAGGTAGGTTTAGTCAATGTTTACTAGTATGTGTTTACTAGTATAATTCTCTAGCCCTAAGTAAAGTAACTTAACTAAATATTATATATACATTCCTGATAACTCTAGCAATACAGAAGATTTACATTCCCAAAGAAAGGCCTTAGGCTTTCTTTAGGCCTTGTTATGGGGATAACTTCTTAGTTCTTGCACCTGCTGGTGAAAAATTATTGATTTCTATTATCTTCATGATCTTTATTGACATGTTCCAGATGCTACAACATTTATTGTGTATTGATCTCATTTCAGTGCTCATGTCTTTTGTTTCTCTCATAAAAGCATCTCCCCCAGATGAATTTACAACCTGTTCTTCCTGAATCAGACTTTCATCATGGACCCCTTGACCTGATTTATAAAAAGGGACTCCAAACTGCTTGCCCCACTGCACATCGCCCCCTCTCAGCTTGAAGCAACAAGAGCGGTTGTCGCCCTTTTCCTTACAACAGTAGGAGTTCCCTAAAATTAGAAAAAAAATACAATCAGTGTAAATGTGTAATTGGGTCAATTCACAAAATGGAGGCTGGTTTAGGTCCAAAAAAATGTTATAAGATATGAGCTGCTAAAACAACATATTTTGTCAGTCCAACCCCTACCTCTAATCGGACAAAACCTAATGTTACTCAGGACTGTTAGTTAATTTCTGCATGGCTACAGAGGACATTTGGTTTGCCTGTTTATCAAGAATAACTCCCTGCTTATCCCTACAGCTTTTTGACACATCAGGATAAAAAATTTTTTTGAATGTTCACATTATTCCCCAAGTAAACTACTATAATGGAGAGTATAAACAACAGCATCTGAGATTCATACTGATGATAATAAATCAATGATTTGAATAGTCCCATAAAATCAGTGAAAAATGTTGTGGACTAGATTAGCATGATTTACTCCCTTTCTGCCTCAGTTTCCCACAGTTATGTTTTCAAGGCCCCTCCTTTTACTTGACTTGTTTTCACTTCTGGTATTACTCCCTGAATCAATGCCTGGTATTTTAAAAATGATGGGTCAAAGAAATTTTGTGTTCTAGTACACATTTTGCCACCAATATATTGGTATGGAGGAGACCCTTGTTAGTGAAACTAGGATTAACAGGATCCACTGTCCTAGAAACAACTTCCCTTATTGTCAGTAATCAAAATATCAAAAGCCTCAGCCAACAAGTAGACTTAGACTTAGGGCACCTAGAGTCTTCTATTTCTCTCCTCAAACAACAGGTGGATTCTTTAACAAAAGTAGCCCTCCAGAAGGCAGAGGCCTTGACTTACTTTTCAGAAAGGAAAAAAGTTTATGTATAGCCTTAAAAAAATCTTGTTGCTTCTATACAAACCAATCAGGAGTCATCAGCGACATATTAACTTTGGTCCAAAAAAAAAACATAAATTGAAAACAGATAACTCCAATTGGTATCAGGGATTATTTTGGTCACCATGGCTCACAACCCTTATATCTGCTATTTCAGACCCCCTCATACTTTTGCTTTTGGAATTTCTAGTAGACTTCTAAATTATTAACTGTCTAGTTAACTATATAAGACAAAAAATTAGTGCTGTTAAACTCATAGTACTCAGGTCCCACTATAACGCCCTCCTGATAAATGATGACAAGTCAAATGTTTGACTCTATTCACTAGAAAAGAGGTGAATTTAAAATCCAAACTCAAAATGGATTCACTCTGGCTTAGGCCTGCATTTATCTGCTAACCTGCTCTTTGTGCTTCTGTGATTAATGCTTTGCTATGCTTGTTTCTCACAGATGGGGGGGGGCAAACCATAGGCTGCCAGACCCGCTGGCCAGTTACCTAAAGTTCCAGGAACTAAAAGGGGACATAGGAGGCACTGTCACAGTTGAACTGTAAATAACTATAGATTGAATATTGGCCAAATCCTGTTGTTCTGAGTCATGTAGCTAGCCCACCCTATAATAACCTCTGAAACCCTCACTTCGGGGTCACTCTCTGAAGGAAAGGAGAGCTGAGCCTAATCGATTGGCCTGTGTGCCTATTTCCTCAATAAACTTTGCTGCTTCTGCAGAGTTGTCTGGGCTGCATTTCTTGGGGAGAGGTGCGGGTTGGATGCAACAGATCCACTTTTTAGTTTTAGTTTATGAGCGCTCCATATATTATATTTGATATATAAACACATCTAAACAATACACAAGACAAAAACATGTATAGACATCACATGAAAAATAGAGGCCTCTTGAATTAGAGCGTAAAAAAAAACTTTTATAGTTGCATAAAATGTATCTGATCAGAAATCTTAATTTCAGCATGCAGAGTCAAAATCAGGAGCTTAAAAAATATATAGAATTCAAAACCCTAGAATCCTGGAAAAAATGGTATAGCTGTTAATTATTTTAATAAAGCAACACGAGAAAAAAAGGAGAAGGAGAGAGGAGGAAAAGGCAGTGCGCGGGGGCTGGGATTGTAGCTCAGCGGT